>JAGDQP010063916.1:0-11651 GCA_022664845.1 Lepisma saccharinum
CCCCTGCAAGCTTACACCTGGCAACTCGTAAGCAAGTTCAGATCGTAAAACAACAGAATCAAATAATTGTTAAAAACACCCAAAAATCTTCAAATAACTACTGTTTTCAATACGAACAATTTGAACGAATTATCACGGACAATCTAAACTTACCAACAGACGTACGATTGAAATAAATTTTATTTAAATCTTCCTGAGACGCTCTCACTAAATTTTACAATGAACTTTTAAAACTTACAACGATCATTAAGTAATTTGGAATCTATTGAATCTCGAGAAAATGAGTTACCAAGTACGTTTTCTGACATACACTTGCACCCAACATTATATTGGATTCAATTATTTTAGTTCTGATCATTTTCGTATTATTTACTATAATAACAATTATTTTATATCATCGTTTAAAGAAAGCAAAAGCCTAAAACGAATAATTACTTTTTTCAGAATGGCTGTTCTCACAACAGCAATTACCTTAGCCATACTAGCAGTTCTAATGACAATACTATTTGTTTTTTGCTATACCGAATTAAAAGGGCCTACACGTCAAAGAGTGCAAAGATGACGAACTTTAAATCATCACTCGACACAGGGATAGACACTAATAGCGAAACCAACAATTGGATATTACGCATTGGACTTACATTCTCAAATACAATATAGAGGAAACTACTATAAATTGTTTTCAGCCGGTACAAACAATAAGTGACCTCATATATAAATACCGAAAAAGTCATAATAAACACTTATTTGCTTCACAGACTCGAGGATCATGATACCGCTTAAGGTTGAATCTGCCTGTTCAATGACATACGCATTATTAGTTTTTCAATTAAACATCAGAGTGCAAGCCACATTTCCACACACTTTGGTGAGAATTCTTTAGCATTGATTCTCCTCACGTAGTGTCTGTTTTAGTCCGAAATTTCCAAGATGTATTCATCCGAAAAACAAACTTTGAAAAAAGCAACATAGTACGTGTGAATTCTACTCACACAGAAATCACTGTGACATATCATGTTATCGAATGCAATTTAAAGCATCAGATTACATAGCTGTCATTTAATATTTATTAGCTTGCTCCAGTCGTTTCCAAACTCAAACTCTCCTTTGCCATTGATGTGTGACTTCAGCCTTCTTGCGAGGACATTGTGTACATAATCCTCTAGCGATCAGTTTTCAACGGACAATTGAATCACAAACATTTACCTCATGCCTTTCTATCCACAATTTTAGGTCTTTACATACATGTGACTTTTCTTTTTTCTTTTGCAAGTTCAATGAGTTTCCTTTCCACTTGTGGGCTTATATTTTTCTTCCCTCAACATTTTCCCACTAGAGAGTGAACATACTCACAGCCGGAATCTAAAGACATCTTCGTTCTAGACACCGATTGCTGCGAAATGTTTAGTCAAACTCTTATTTATCCTTGCGTGTACCGTTTTTCTTTCTGAAGACACATTACGAGAGTCATTTTCTAAGAGGAAGATCCTTTGTCTTGCCAATTGTGAAATACTGATTGAGACTTACAATGTACTCACTCACGTACAAACTTCACAGAATATGCCACACAAGTTGACTGTCTGTGAGAACTCTGTAGATGATACAAACGTTTTCCAGTAACCTCTAAATAAGAGAAAAGAGAGTTCTATAACAAAGACCTAATATTATCTGACATTTCAATTCGGTTTACACTTAATCCGATTTCTCTCCACGATGTCCTCCACACTCTATACTGATTCACACATGCCTCTACATGAAGCACAATTACTTAACTTTTTCAGCATTATTCACCTACTAATATACGGATATGTAATAAATAAAAAATATTATTATTTTACTTGGTTGATGACATGGTCGGCAGCTTCGAAAAATGCTGGAGGTGCAAGTGTGTGTGCGTGTGTGTGTGTAGTTGATCGTCGTGTGATTGTCATATCATTAAGCAAGGTTGTCTATTTTCAAATAATTAATTGTTCCTGAGGAATAACTGAATGATTTTATGAAACCGAGTTAAAGAGAAGTTTTTAGTGCATAGTACATAGAAGTTCAGAAACTGATTAACAGTTTATATTGTATTTCATCTCTTTACGATAGTATTGTTAAGTATTCTATGTAGTTTTCCATTCAGAGCAAGAACTCTAATTATCAGGCTTCCAAGTTTGTGACGTTTGTAGAATATTTTGATTACTTATTTACTGAGTAACAGTGTACTTTTATTAAAGTAATATGTGTAAGGTTAGGTTACCTTACTTACCCAAAGGTAATATGCAAGGTTCTTTATCTACGCTACAGACACACAGTAAAATAGGCCTTTCTACATTGGTCATATTTCAAACAAAATATCGCCATTACATTTTTATTTTATATTTAGTACTTGTTTGGTACGTTTCTATTTTAGATTACAATCTGTTATCTCTAAAACGTGCGAAGGTATTTAGTTTGGTGTCGTAAGGTTGGTGATTTAAGATTAAATTAGTTAATTTTAACTCCGTTCACAATATATGGATGAATTCTACACTGTGTTTTAAGTTAGATCACTGTCCCCATCCACATAGCGTTCAGAGGGTACTTGCTTTCCAAAATGTGCTTTCCTTGCTCTTTAAATGTAGTGTTCATTCATAATTGCCGCACTGAAGGGGCTACATTGTGGAAATGAGTTTCGTCAAAAGGCCACATTATGAGGGGTCATTAATCTAAACCCTTGCAAAAAGTACAATAATCACTAATTCAACATAAAACAATTCCGGGCATAGGCACTTAATTAAGCAAGACAATTGAAATGTAACTATGGCTCCAAGCTGTAACAGAAAAACACATGCAGTAGGGACTTCACGTATATTCACGAATCATGCACTATTCAGTTAGTGTTCCAGGGTATATGAATTCAAAGACACGTACATGCAACTAACGAAGATACCTAGTTTGAAGCTAAAATATACTATTGAAGCTTCCCTTACTTATAACGGAGCGCCTAGCGTTAACTAAATTGTAAGCGCCAGTAGAAAATGCTCACATATGTCGAATGCAATAATGTGTGAATCTTAAGAATTTTGCTTTTAAAATCTTTTCCAGATGTACAATGATTGGACTTAAAAATTTGTTTTATTATTTTTTCGGGTTTAAATAAACGGTTTTCCTTTCGGTTCCGCCATAACTTGAATAAATGTTTTAGGCGCTTATAATTTTGTTCCCTGTAGAAGCTTAACTATTATAAAGGAGGACCACATTAAAAGAACGTACCTCGTGCATTGTTGGCTAAATTGGTATAAGATTGCCATCTGTTTGCCCTTTGAAGGCTCCGTTTAATACATTATCGTGCAACGAGAGAATATGCAAAGTCCCTCTATTCCTAGCAAATCTTTATTTAATGTGCAGATATACATAATGCTGATTATGGACTTTTAAAAAGCTTTCCTGTAAAATCAAGAAAATGGAGAAAGCAGTTTCTTTTCTTGTGGTCTTCAAATATTTCCCAACGTATGTATTTTAGGCTACAAGGACCTATTATACATCTAGACAAGTGGCAAATATAACTAGCGTTCTTCTTCGAACTAGATCAGAATATATTTTCGTTGTTCTCAGAACCAACCATCGTGCAACTTTGCACGAGCAAATCTGATTCATTGGTTTAGGACAATATATATTCAGTTATATTCAGAGCTGGAATTATATAAACAAAGCCCTACAAAAACAAATAAACCACAAGTCTGAAAAGGATTAAAATTTAAATTATATCAAAACTTCCTTTCAACTGTCTTGCAAGTGTCTCAACCTTTGTTTGCATTCTGCATTGATATATAACAGTGAAGAAAATCTTATCAGGAAATGCAGTTTTCAACACATCTATGGCAATGAAACACCTCAACTAATTTTTGTTATATTTGAAACCAGGTCTATACTCAACCACTTGTGAGGAATTGAAAAATACTACGTTAATAGGGCTATAGTAACTGTGTTAATGGTTTACCTAATATTTTCAAATCATTTTGTATAATGCTCAATTGAAATGCTTATTTTACCTCTGGCTTACCTCCACAACTAACTGTTGTCACCACTTGTTTCAGGAGTTCATCAATGCTTAAATAACTTTTCAGATCAGCATTACGACGATAGCCCCATGACTTTTTGTCCAAAGGCAAACAATTCTCCCATTTGCGGGTCTTAAGAACACCTGCGAAAATCATAATCTTATATACAGCACTTTGTTGTATTAAAACCAACAAATAAACGTAGATTCAACATGTTGGAGGCCATACGTGCCTAGATGCGTTCATATGAATCAAGTTCAAAAGAAATGAAATTCATTGCAGAAGGAAAAAGGAAATCAAACATTTGAAATATTTATGTAGAATGGTAGAAAGTGGTAGACAGGCGGGAAATTATACTTTCTTGTAGCGGAAATATGAAAAAAAAAGATAATTAGAAGAGAAGTAGAGAAGAGAGTGCACAAAAGAGAACAAAACTCTTCTTTGAAATAAAGAATAATGTGTGTGTTGCGATTATACAAAATTACAAACAACACTAGTTCTGAAAGTGTTCTGAAATAAAAATATTGTATACGGGACGTAAACAGTGAATAGAGATCTCAGGTGATCACTTTGACAGATTCCGTTGAACGTTGTGGTTCAGAATGCAATTCATATGGCCTACAATTGTGTACAAGAGTACGGATTAAAGACATATGTGGTACCGAGTTTCCAATTATAAAGCTACAGTCATACAAGCGAAAGGAGTTCAGTATAATCAAGAGCGCCGATCCCTGGAGTTTTGGGGGAGCAGGGCCCCCTCAAAGATGAAGTGGGCTTCCCTATTCGGGGACCCAAAAAGCGACGTTGTAGTCGGTGCTCCTAATTCTACAGTACATGGTCATTCGTTTTTCGCTTCTACAAATACGCATCTCCCTCTGGCAAATCGATTTCATTGATAAAACCGACATCTGAATGAGCCCCTCCAAATCACACGCCTGAATGCCCCCCCCCCAAAGCTACACAAATCGGCTCCCTGGAGTGTAATAATCAGTTCGTACCATTAAGTGCACAGAAATTAATTACTACAGAAGTGTATCTCCAAATCTATAATTGATAGGAAGCTGATAATTCCAAGATGAAAATGTTTCTGTGTAAGCTACGGATGCAGTCAGGTACGTACCCCGAAATTTATTTTGGGGAGGGCGGAGTCCAGAGCTTTCGCGGCGCTCTAGATTCATTATGAGTGTAAATTTCACAGAAAATACCACAAATTTCGCATAAAATTGTAGTAGATTTACGACAATATAAGAATTTTGGAGGAGGGGGGGGGGGGTCCGGACCTCCAGTACCTAATCCCTGCGTACATCACTGGAGACCGTCGATAAATTGTGCCAATTTTTATCAATATATGTAAGCGCAGTTAAGTTTGGCTTTTCTAGGGAACAACAGGCATTCAGGCAAACAGAAAGATACAATTTGGTTTGGTTTCGTTTGTTTAGGCTTAACGTCCTGATGTTACAGCAAGGTTATGAAGGACAAGACCTACTGCTTACAGTAACATCAGCACCACTACTCGGTTTGCACTTTCCAGAAATTCTATGGCCCCATTGATTACAAGGTGAAAATTATAGAAAATAAACCCGGATGGTTTAATATGTCGAATCGTCAGAATAAAGTTCACAGTAGTAGCATTTGGAGGGAGGAAGACACTAGCACCCAATCATCTACCACTGGCGCCTAGCCTCACATACCCACTTTTGCTATTTGAGGTGTTTACCTACTATTTCGTGTTTATTAAAATTATTTTCTAATATGTATATCAAACCGATATATTGTGACATGAACGATAAATGCTACATTATAGTGTAGCCACGTTTTATGGAATGCATTTAGACTATACGAAACCTAGAGTAGAGTTTCGGTTATTACATAGTCAAAACTTGCAATTCTTCAGTACGCAATCACAAAATGATTACTTCAAAAATGTCCCACAAACAATAAATTATACCATTTGAACCCTAATTACTTGCTAACAGGAAACTTCAATACATTTGTCATACAGAAGTTACATTAGTTGGTCTCGTTGAGCATGAAAATTGAGTATGAATAAGACACATTAGCTTTTTTACAGGTCTTGCAGTAACATTTATCTTGCTCTGTGTCTGCGTGTGCTCAAATTGCTCCACAATGTCCTCTTCTAAGTTCAATTACTCGGGATTCGAAAGCTCATCGCCACTGTTACGGTCTAAGCTTTCTTCTGAAAGCAGTCTAATTCGTTCGCACTGTCGTTCATTAGCCATTGTAATTAGTAACTGTGAGCAATGATATCATAAGCTAGAACGTATCTTAACAAAACTATAAATGTCATTATTATTATTCCCCCATCAAAAAATGACTTATTTTTGCAAAACTAGTAAACTTTCATTTGAATAAGACGGGCACCTTCAGACCCAAGAACCCTGTTTTTCGGATACAGTATATATCAGTGAACGTCGAAATGCACTCGACAGCTGAGAGGTAGGAGTAGGACGTTACACGAAACCGCGGCCTTCTCAAGCTTACGTAGAGATTTCGGGTTCTAGAAACACATGGCATAGACTGGTGGTAGACGTGGCGTCAGTGCTGCTGATTGGATTTTTTTTGCACAGAAGTGACAATTTCATAATGTGATTTATGTGAAGTATATAATAAATAAACAAAAATACTATTGGTATCACTTTCCTCATCTATATATGTTCCAGGAGGATGAAAATATAGATCATTACATATCTATCTATCGCCTCCTCCCAGACGGTATCCACAGGCGGCCATACATCCGTACAGTGGGTAACACCTTGGAACCAATATTTTTTTTTTGTAATAGATGACTTTACGGTGGAATCACCGACTTTTTCGGCTTATGCTGCGAACGTTTCGCTTTTAATCGAAGATATGTTCTACAACATTCCTCATGAGAAACGCCTTCCAGCTGTAGTTCACCACTTCTGGGCACGATTGGACATTTGCTACGCAAGCACAGATTACTAAATTCATTTTTATTTGTCGTTAATTTACGTATTTTCGTTGTGTTTGTTTGTTAGATTTGCGATGGAGTGTTTTCTATGCTCAAGATGTAATGAGTAACACGAAGTCTTACTTCAGAGGTAATTACTCTGACCTTCTGTCCTCAGACTGTACGAATAGGTACATCAGGGAATGTGATAGGGTGTCAACTATTCTTGTTAATAGTTCCATATTGTACAAACTCATAGAAGCTAGTGCGTCCAGTCCGAAGTACACTCCACCGCTTGCGAACTACGGACATTCTGTGACGTTTCGTTGTCTGGGTTTCATAGGTGAGCAGTAATTTATTCGGTCCTAATAGTTGTCGACGTAAAGTCATCTAAGACACTTCGAAAGGTTTCAGTCCAATTAGGTGTGGACGTTAAGATCAACTTGGACACATGAAAGGGTATTAGACCAATTAGGTGTTGACGTGATGATCAACTTGGACATGTCAGTGGGCTTGATATTGTTATTCCTCAACCCTATCCCACTTAAAACAAACGCTCACGAAACACATAATAATCCTTCAAGAGCCCACCCTTATATTGCAATTACATTATTCCTACTCACGCAAAAACGCAGAATCCCTGCCTTGATTTCCATCGCAAGTCTTGTTTCCTTTCATACCGTGGCGCTCCCATTACATTACTCCCTGTTCAATTGTTTCGAGAATTTAATTTTAAATCAGTTGCACCCCTCGGGATGTGAATAGTGAGCCGCTTCCAGAATTCACACAGCACACACGTAAAGCTACCTCATCTGCCAACATCAAAGTTACATTCTCTCTTCTTTGTCTAACAGTGTAGCTCTCCTTCATCGCAAGGGCCTGCGATGACAAAAGCTGTTTCCTCTAGCTTGACTTGTTCAAGTATGATATAACGGACTCTTCTTTGCCGGGAAGTTAAAATACACATACGTAATTCAAAAGCGCCCTCCGTCACCATACTACAAAGGAAGAACTTGTCTCCAACACCAAGTTGGTAGAACAGCGAGAGGACAGGTATACAAACTGAAGCCGAAACGTTTCAGTACCTGCCAGCGATAGAACACAGTGAACTAGAAAAACAATACGTATCCCCTGCCATTTTTTCATGAAAGAGAAAAATAAAAATGTGCCTTGGCCAGCACCCCTCTGAAATCTTTTCTCAGCTGCTACAATGTTGTTGCAAAATATCCAATACATAACATACGAGTACAGAATGTTCAAATTAAACATTCAATACCTATAAAAATTACAATAATGAAATGTACGCATTAAGTATAAGTACGTGGTCGGGGTATTGATCATCTTACCCAATATAATTTACATATAAACACAATAATAAGCAACAATACACTAATTTGCATACCACAGAGCAACCCTTTGATACATGAAGCTCATCTCAGCTATAAGAGCCACCTCATAACAATACCTTCCAGTATGTTCCGCTACCCATGCTCCTAGACAGAATAATTTCTCACCCTCAAGTCCTACCATTCATTCTCGATTATCGAAAGATTCGGCAGTTGTATGATGATTGTGAAATGATAAATATACATGTTGGTCATTATTATCAAATGCACGAACTAGTGTCAAACGATACTTATCTTGCCCTTGAAATAAATATGATTCGGAAGTAGTGAATCCACTACTAGGCTCTAGGAGTGGAATTCATACAATAGGAGTACTGAAGTTGATAATCAAAGATGTACCAACGACGCTAAATTCCTCCCTTCACAATATTCTTGTATGCAAAACACACAGTGTCGTCGAAGTTGATCACTATGGGTACAATGCTATTTTAGCTCTGCTCTTTTGGGACTTGCAACTTTTGATAACAGAAGGCATCAATGTACTTGTTGGTGATGAGGTTTGCGACTTCAGATTTGTTTTTTGGCAAATATTTCATGATTATCTTGCTTTACATCGACTGTTTTCTTTGGTTGGTAATTTTTGAGCCAATTACTGTTGCAGATTTTGCATGCTATATCGTAATACCTTTCAAACTCTTTTTGTGGAATTGGAAGATAGGTTACGAACACGAGAAATGTATGATGAACATGATCATGTCTTGAGAGAACATAATAACCCATTAAGATTGTGGAATGAAGTACGAGTGTTCGTTACACCGTCTTCAATATTGGCATGCAACGGAAAACTATGTAGTAGATCTGATATATGTTGTATTAGTAGCATGGATTTCGGTGGAATTACACCTCATCCTACATCAATGTATACTTACTAAGGCATTATTCACGTTAAGCTTATTAAACTCACAAATACGTTTGAATTACGGGCTGTATGATATGCATGCTATGCATCATGTTTGATGCATGAGCACCTGACTCATCCATATGGACCTATCGGTCAAACTATAGTTCAAATGTTTTGTCCTGTGTGAAGCTTTTGTGTGTTAGTAGGCAACAAGGTAGACAATGAAAATGACGTTTGGCAATTACATTTGTTTAACCTTGCATTTCTTGAAATCTTGTTCACGCCACGCATTTCCATTTCTGAAACGTTCATGCATGAATGTATGATAGTAGATTATCATCAAATTTTTAAATCTGTTTTTCCGTAAACACAATTCTGTCGAAAGCAACATTTCCTTATTCATTACCCTCGTATTATTCACATTGTGGGACCTCCTTATATTTTATTTTATTATATTTTAGGGCCCGCCTCTTAGCATACTTTGCACAAGCTGAGTTTTGCACTTTCAAGGTCGTGCAGCACGTACTTCTTTGTACTCCTCAGCTTGGGGCAGACTTGTGCCTACAGATTATTCGATTGCCCGATCTGAGACATTCCAGGAAGCTTCTATGTTCCCTGTACGAGACAGCTGGTGTTGCGGGACGGACTTTTCACCAGCCGTCCAGAATGTTCTCCTGGTCTCTGTTCCTCACACTTAGAATATTTGCATCAGGGGAGTCCCTACCTACTGTATCTTTTACTTAATTACAAACAAGTAACATACATACACATACACAACACAGATAACACGGGACATCACACACACTTACTTCATTGGCATAATCTTCTAGGCACCTACTTTTTACCTGAGAAGAGAGGATGACATAAGGAAAAGGATAGATACGCGTAGGAATGTTGGACATTTCCCTCAATTTTTTTCGCCGATCCTCCTTCTTTAGGTTCCCTTCTCTTGATTGTATTCCTTGTTATTTCTTCTTCACTCCTCTTCGTCTTTCTCTGGTTGTAGATAGCCATCTTCTGCTTGGGGTTAAGGGGGGAAACCACTTTTGGACTTTGGGGGCAAAGTAACCTCACTTGTCACTTGAGCTATGTTATATAGAATCCATCTTCCTTGAACGTTCTCCTTTCCTCTTTTCTTCTTGTTGACTTGATACTCACACATTAATAATGCGGAAAGTTCCTCATTGCCGGCTTCTTTCCTGGGTTCCAGAAACTGGGCGCTGTCATGCATTTAGACGATATTAACACTATTTATTATTTAACATCTTCATTACCCCACTCACACATTCATTCTACACAAAACAAACGAGCGTTTCAAGACGGTGTTCCGCCCCAAGGTGCTCATCTTCCACTGGCTTCCAGCGAAAACTTACACACAGTTAGTATCCTTCGTTGATCATTATGACAAAACCAAATACACTTAGTTCTGGTCTGCAGTTACGCGGTTGTAACGAAACGCGGTTGACACGAATCCCCGGGAATAATTAGGCTAATCTGACGTTTTCCTCTTGTCCCTATTTTATGGTATCTCACCTCTTTATCTTACAGAATGGTTCCCGCCATTCAAACCTTTATTCTTATGAAATCTGTGGGACCTCCTGAGAGATACTAGACTGTGAGGCCACACTGTACATTTATGAGTGTGAAAAGTTCACAGCATCAAAGACAAGCATTCATATGCTATCACACTCGACAAACTTCGTTAATTTGTGCAAAACTTTATGTCAGTGACATTTGTCGGGTAGGATATAGCATGAACGATTTTATGGTCGTATGGAAATCTATTGCATGTAATGCTAAAATATATTGCGAAGGCTGTACTGTACTGTTTGATAGTAACAATGAACTATCATTGTTCGGACAAGTTGTGGAGGTCCTTCATGCATATCAGTAGTTTTTCCTGGTGTGTCAGGTGTATGATATACTGGGTTTTGATGCAGATTATCACGCATGTGATAAAACAAACACAAAGAGTAATTGTTGTACCTTTAGAGGAACTATATAGCTATCATCCGTTGCAAGCACGTACAGCTATGGACATAAAGATTGTCGCATGTCTTTAGAGATTATTTCCCAAATTCCCAGCTATTTCCCTCGCAGAGGGAAATTTCCCGCAGTTGAGGGAAGTTCCCTGACCTTGAAAAATATGAACATAATCCGACATTAAAGCCCATTACACAACAATTGTGATATACGTATATTGTAATTATTTGCACAAACAAATAAGGAATTACAAATCAAAGAGAAAATTTAAAAATAATATCAATAAATTAAACACTGAATGTCGTATTAATCCATAGTCTTACATTGAAATCTAGTAAAAACACATATTGTTATTCGGTTAATAGGATGGATCAGTGGTTATCGTGCTCGACTCATAATGAATTTTAATTTTGTCATGGGTTCGAATCCTGGTCGTTGATCATATTTTGTAATTGTAGATTAAT
>JAGDQP010063917.1:0-11651 GCA_022664845.1 Lepisma saccharinum
GGTTTGCCCCATTTATTGTAACCTACTCTTGGTCATACACCTTCTTACCAAATTTCGTTTCTCTAGCATCAGTGGTTTGAAAAATGTGTTTTTGAGCGGTCATTTTGGATTAAAGATGGCAACCTTTTCAAAATGTTGTAATCTTTTCCTAAATTACTCGTGATGATACACTTTTATGCCTACTTTAATATGCCTAGCTCAAACGGTGAGGAAAATTGTTTCTATTTTTTGGTCCGCCTTTTGGATCCAAGATGGCGTCTTTGGATATATTTTGTAATATTTTCTTAACCTACTACTGATGATGTACCGTCATACCAAATTTCGCTTTATTAGCCCCAACGGTTTAGTTTGTGTATTCTATAGAATGGCGACTTTTTTAAATTTAGGATTATTCGCTTTCCCTACTAGTGATGAGGTACCCTCATAACAAATTTGGTGTTTCTAGCTCCAGTAGTTTGGCCTGGGAATTATGATGAGTGAGTGAGTCAGTCAGTGACCGTGGGGCTATATAGTTGGTTGTCAAAAATTGAATAGAAAAAACCGGGGGAAATTTTGGGCAGCATTCATTTATATTGAAAAAGAAGATACATTTGCCTATAACTTAAAATAAGTCCGACAGCGGAGCAACACTGAGCAATATAACTTTTTCATAATAACATATCGTATTTTATAGATTTCGATTAATAAAAATCATTAACAATTATTGGTTCACTAATAATTTATATTTGATAAATTATTATTTCGTAACTTTTTTGTATATTCTACGTACACTCAGACGTTGATTCCATTTCATTTTATTATGATCTGCTTCAATTTAAAGTTTTTATACAACTTTCAAACGTGCGTTGTTTACTGCCTCAGTAACACAACCGATGCCAATCGAACAAAGGTACCTTTGCGACTACTATTCTGGGACAGGTACAAAGGAATAAACACTTTCACAAGTAATTTCTGACCATTACCGATGTACTGTAACCAACCCAACATTAAGAAAAATCCCTAACTAGTTGCTTTTCTTTGGACTTCTGGCCAGTTTTTTTTTAATTGGTCGCACTATGGGTCCTTGGCTTGGTACCAGCGGCCGACTGACATGGCTTAGGTTTTCCCAATGTTTTAGTCATACGAGGCATCTATGATAACTTTGATTTAGGTCCTGATCTATCCCCTCCCGCTTTGCACCCAACCTTATCCCGGTGTGAGCCATAGGTGGCTAAAAGCTAAAAATAAAATAAATATTCAACGAGTAGCTATAATATGTAAACCTGTCGCCATGTTAAGGTTCTGGGAACGATACCAGCGGTAGCCTATTCTAATAGATGCAGTACCAGGCCCTTTTCCTCACTACACGAAAGAGCTAGAGCTTATAATTCTTCGAGATAGAATAAACACACACACATATAAAGACAGAGAGTGTATGTGGGAGAAGGAATGAGTAAACGAGAAAGGAAAATGAAGGTAAAGAGAGAGAAGAAGAAAGGACGAAATCGTGAAAAGAAAACATAAAAAGTGAGAATGAGAGAGAAAAATCAATGAAAAACATTGAAACTAAATTGATTTATTATTATATTAAGAAAGAAACACAAACAGATTCTAGCTAGTGATGCATTCGTCTCTCTAACCGGCGATGAATCTCTGATTCAGTTCTGTAAATAGTTGAAGCTACCATCTTTTTCGAAATACACCACGTCGCGTTGGGTGAAAATTGAACCCTGGCCTTCAGATTGCAAGACCAATAAGGTAACCACTACACCACACATTAGAATTTACAAAACCTGCGTAACAAATGTAACAGTTTATGTGTTAAAGAAGTGGACGCTCCTTGTCAGTGACTTGTTCGTAATTGTACTGTTAACCCACACAGTTTATTTTGCCTTATCCAGCCAATATTCGTAAATCGTCTTCTTATTCTTCTACAAGGACAGAAACATTCCCACCGCAGAAGATTCGGTTGGGTGCTTCCACATTCATTAGGATTCGATGTTTAATAAGAGAAGAAGAGAAGTTACTATTCGATTGTTTATTTTCGCCTTGTAAAACAAGCTAGATAAGAAGCAGGTTTTAAACTCTGTTCCGTAGTTTCAATACTCAGAAGTCGACCACCATACCACTGGACTATCCTGTCAGCTGCAATAAACAGTTCAGAAATATCATTACTACGTTCAGATGTTGATTTACGTTACCAAACAATTGTCTTTGTTAATGTAAATTATGTACGCCGAACTGCACGTGAAAATGTAATCAAAGACTTATAGACAAATTAGTGCTCGTAATATGCACAATAAAAGTAATCCAGGTGAAATGAAAGAAATAATAACATCTGATAAAGTAACTTTTGCCACAACAAAGCCCTTCGAAAAGTATTTATATTCAATGAAAAAGAATTATATGACTCCTTACTCTACCAAAGCATGAAAATTCAAAATTCAATGGTAGAATATCGCTGTAAGACTTACATTTCTGATGTAATATGTGTCGTCGTACGTCTATAACAAATCCGAAGGAAAAGATGTTACTGCAATACGATCGGTAAGAAATTCGTATGCAAAGCCAACAAATCGCTGAATTTAATAATCTCACTTTTTTTTTTACTTTCCACAATTTTTATTTACATTTTGAAACATTAAGAAATTTGCTGCCTGCACTTTTCCCACCAGTTTTCTGTAGTCAAGTACTGGTGTTAAAGAAGCCCTCCGTAAATCAGTTGTTTCTTGAAAGAATTGCTGTGATTTTTAGACCTGAGAAAATACGGCACAAAACACGGATGGGAATGAGAATTTAAAGGAGACAGTAATTCATTAGTACTTGTTTGAAACAATGATGATAATGATAGGTGTTCTGCCTGAAGGGAGGTCCTCACCCACACGTCTGTGGGCAAAAGGTAAACAGTGTCAGCGATCAGTGCAGCTATTGCTGTGTTGTAGTTTGTCGTTGTCCGCAAGGATCATAGATGGTCTGAAATATGGTAGACTTCACAGTTATGATATTTATATTATTCTCAGATATAATTATCAACATTACCGAGAAAGATCACTGATATAAAAATACAAAAAGGACTGAATATATTTAAACAGTAAAAGTTTTTTTTATCAACAATGTTATTTAGTGTTGTATGTCAATGTATCCAAATGTTTGATTATGGTACAGAGTAACCAGGCATTCTGTTACAGGAGATTGTACCGTTAACAAAGCACGAATACACAGTGCACCAGTTTTGATTGGTTGGTTTATTTTAATCAGTGCCCACAATATAGAGGTTCTCTGACCACTCGGTCTCTCTTGTAAGAGGCGAACAGTCAGATACGGTAGTCACTCTGTTAGGGTTGAGAGGCCGTGTTCTCTTTCGTCGGAGAGTACTTTGCTGGAGTATTCTTTTTTGAAGTGACTGTCGAGGGAACCGGTCTCCTCTCTGGGAGGCGGTACTCTTGACCAATCGGTCTCTTCCTACCTTTAATGGAGGATCAAGTCTTGTTCTCTGGGACTAAGAGCAATCTTTAGTTGTGTCGCCCTCGCCTCGAGGCCTACCCGCAACTGCTGTTGGCGCTTGGTCAGAGGCACGTAACCGTCATAACAGACGGTGGTTTCTAATTGCCTTCAATTAGGTAAAGATTGCGTCTTAAGAACGAGACCTAATGTTTAGCGTTGACTTTGACCCACATGTGCCCCAGAACGTATCAAACGCGGGACCATTTTGTTACAAGGCAGCTTACTACTCACTCTCCTACAGGTGACACAAGTTGTAATATTACTGATTAAATATTTATAGTCACATATGTGATTAGTATAACGTATTTTTCTTGTGAAAGACAGTGAAATGCAATTAAAGACAAAATATCCAAAAACCTCTTCAAGTAAATAAATTGAATAATTTGCATGGACAGGTAAAATAATTTCGCGAGTCGTTGATTGAAAAACCCAAATTCCAAAAATACCTCAGTCAAATAAGACGAAATAAAGGCTAAACCTCGGAATGAAACTGAACAAGCTGAAATTTTGCATATACCTTTGTTTTGACATTCTAAAGATGGGCTGAATTTGATATCGCGTCAGCGAGTCGAGATATCAAAGGTCACGAAAAGCTATTTTCTTGCAAATATCTCGCTTCCTATGCGTCGCACTTCGTTAGAAGTTATTACAAAACATGTAGAGCATTAAATTCTCTACAAGTTTGGTTATATGCATTTCTTTCGTATGATTAACCGTTTTCGAGATATAGCACAAAGAAGGGGAAGTGCGCATCCGTTCATAGTGTAAATGTTTATTTTCAGAATATATTTTTCAGTCTTTTTAGTTTTATCATTTTTTTTACAGTTTATAAGTTGAATTTGATTGTTATTAATTTAATTTAATGTTTATTTATTATTATTATTATCTATTTATGTTGATATAGTTTCTTTATTATTGTCTGCCATTAATTCAGAAATGTTGCTGTGAAAATTATCAGAGTAATTTGTTTTCGAATTGGTATTTCCCTCTGCTACATCTTGACAGCTATCAACATGCTTGACATTGTATTTAGTCTGGAAGCGAGGCTTGAAGCCCGAACTCTTGGACCCTTCGAAGAACGTTCCTCTGTTTGTGTCTTATTTATGTGGCGAAGCACTACCTCTAGCATATTTGCATTCTTTTTGATGAGGCGCATTGTCTATCAAGTATAAGAACATGTTCCCTGTGTTGGGAATCTTTCGCCTGCGGTCCTTAATTATATATATTTGAATAATTTCAAATAAAATATGTTGGTACTGGGTTCGTTTCCCAAATATGGAGTTCGGGACAGTATTTTGTGTTTGTTTTGGCCTGAGATTTGGTGCAGACTTTGTGCAGCTGTTGCGCTGCGATTATTATTATTATTTATTATAATAATAATAATAATACTCCGTTGCTATTGTTGTGTATTCATACACAGTTAGCACTTCATTTGTTGTTGGATTGTTATAAACATTTTTTTCTATTAATAGTTGTTGGTAGTCGCTGTTGACATCTGCAACCGTCAGATGGGCTTGGAAAGACAGGCCCTAAAGTTGTCGGGTTAGTTGGATTCTGAAGCACTTCATGTGATCGACCACTACGGGGTTTGAACTTGTGGCTACGTGCGAAAGATGATCGTGATAGCCACTTCTGTATCTCTAGGTCATTTTGGCCATAATTTTGTCTTAAGAGTAGTCTGATCTCTAACAGTCGTTTAAGAAGAGTTTTGTTTTCGACGTATATCTGATAATGTTGTATGTACCTTGGTGGCCTGGTCCAGTTCATCGAACTTGGATAACGTGGAAGCACGTTTTGATAATTATAATAGGCCAGTTTGGTATGGTATTTCTCGTTGAGCTTTCAGGGTAATACCTCACCCTATTTGGTTTGTTGTATAATATTTCCTATAAAATCTTTGGCACTAGATTGTTGTTTTGGTGGAAAACTGTTTGTTCTACTTCAGCACAACCGTGCTAGAAAGTGTGTTTCTGAAGCTTTGATAATAAATGTACACCCCTCATATGTACTGACTTAAAATCATTTTTAAAAGGCTGATTTTACAGAGGGTCCGGGTGTGGTGATTGTGAATTTCTTGGACAGTTTTGCTACTGCTTGTTTGTCCCGAAAGTTTCATTCGGTTTAATTATCTGATACATATTGGCAGGTGCGCACCTGCTTGCTTGAAAATGAGTTTATTTTCTTATTTTAATACTTTCCTTTGATTAGGCTCGATGCTATGTTTGTTTACTACGCACTTATGATATTTAAGTGCATTTAATCAGCAGTAGCATGATCCACATTAGCGTCTGTTAATAGACTCTTTAATGTTAAAAAGTTGTTTGAATTGTCGGTATGAGATGAGTGTTATTAGGCCGTTTTTAAGTTTTTTTATTCTTGTTAATCTATGACAATACTTGGTTGAATAGAAGTTCCCAAGAAGAGGACAGATTCCGTCCTATGTAGACAGATTATGTTTATTCTTTGTCATTAGTTTTTTTTTTTCGTTTTGTTTCTAGTATTGGCATTTTTAGATACTCAAACATTTGAGTTTATCTCAATATTTTGTTAAGTTGCTGGTGTTATATTTTGTGCTAAGTATAGC
Organism: Lepisma saccharinum; assembly: GCA_022664845.1. NCBI lineage: Eukaryota > Metazoa > Arthropoda > Insecta > Zygentoma > Lepismatidae > Lepisma > Lepisma saccharinum. Next base: position 6,068 of record JAGDQP010063917.1, read on the forward strand.
AAATTTGTCATTCTTTGTTAATATTATCAGTGTTTTGCCTAAGCGGCACGTCTTTTGAGGTACGTTTAACCTTCTCCATTTTCTTATTAGTCCAAATGTGTGTAAGGAGAGCTGTGGTTTGGCCCTTTATTTGGATTTAAAACCTTTATTTTTAGAGGGTAAATTAATATGGAGTATTTCGTGTTTTGGAAGCTGAGCTTCGTTTTATCTCACATCACGTTTGTCCGCAGTTTGCCCCCGTTTTATCTAACGTCAAGTTTTACATTTGTCTCCCCAGTTTATACAGTGATATCCTATAAACGGATGCGCACTTCCCTTCTTTGTGCTATCTCGAAAACTTTTAATCATACGAAAGACATGCATATAACCAAACTTGTAGAGAATTTAATGCTCTACAAGTTTTATAATAACCTTTAACGACGTGCGACGCATAGGAAGCGAGATATTTGCAAAAATTAGCTTTTCGTGACCTTTGATATCTCGACTGGCCAACGCGATATCATATGAGTCTTTTCAGCCCATCTTTAGAATGCCAAAACGAAGATGTATGCAAAATTTCAGCTTGTTCAGTTTCATTCCTAGGTTTTTTCCTATTTGACTGGGCTATAAATAGTACGAGTAGACTAAAATGAGGGTTATAGATCTACGCTATCGTACACCTCTTTTAACACAATAGTTTATTTTGTATTCCTTTTCTACTAACATTATTACTTGATATTTTTCTTTCAATTCCTCAGTTTCGCCAAGTTATGTTCTGGAAGGTACTTGAATTTGAATGTATTTATGACCTTTAGGCATCTAAGGCTCAGGTCAGAGTACGGTAGGGGAATGGATGCGGGAAGAACAAAGTTGGAAGTACCATCCCGCTATTTGCCTCGTGTAAATATAGAACGCAACAAATCACGATTGGAAGCAGGGAAAATTTTGTTTTGTTACGACTCAAGAGTCCCGTAAAACATTGATGGTTGTTTTTCGTGAATACTGTCTTGCTTATCACCACCATAGACAATCCTCTTTGTTATGTTGGTTACCGTGCTCGACTCTCACGCCTGTGTTCTTCAGTTCAAACCCTGGGGAACATAGTATTATTTTTTTTTGTAAGTAAGATGAAGATTTGCAGAATTGTCGACAAATATCATTTTGATTTATTTTCTTTCCAAAAATTCGCTGTTAATGTTTATTTTTCTAACGTCTTAATAAAGGAGAAGATATAACCCATTTTTTCTTACGAATTCTTTTTCGTCTTCTTGAATATAATTATATTCGCATTTTTAGAAAGAAACAAGTAAAACCCTTCTGTTCATATGATTCAAAATATATCTGTAAAGTTATTAACCTAAATACTTATGTTTCAAGAACAGTATTATTCTATACCCACTGAAGAATTAAGTCTCAAAACTGTAGTATGTGAATCGAACTTACGATCCCAAGTTTAGTAGTCCAAAGCAACTAGACCAGAATAACTCGATCTGTAGGCAGTAACTTACAGATTCCTCGAGAAGTATATCTTTTGTTGATCACGATATACGTGTGTGCTATCTTCAATAAAACTTCTGAACCAAATTGTTTTACTTAAAAGACGGAATCTTGTCTCGAAAGTTCTTTCGATGTCCCGATATTAGGAATTTTTCTCCTAATATAATAGACGCTTAGGCACCGTGAATTTCAACTTTTAATCTTCTCCCTATTGAAGAAGAGAAAATTAGAGGAGGCTTGAACTTATGACTTACTAGTTGGTGTTTTACTTTGCCACGAAATACTCCACTTAGGATACTACTTTTCATCAGAGCTAACCCGGTCTAAAACTTTGAAACTTAATGATCTGGAATTTTTCGGCGTCAGATTATTCGTGTTCTGGGAGTAATACCTACGCTTCCGGTCATCTCTGAAAGAAACACTGTTCAAACGCAAGGAAATAATTTAAAACTCTGATTTGTCCAGCGGGTAACCGGACCGGATTCCGGTGACCAGGTTAGAGCGGATCTAAAGAATAGACTACGTGACCCGATCCAAAACTTGACCCGATTGATCCTGTGACCCCACAGCTTTTTTAATTGTGCTAAAATTCTTTACTGTAATGATTGCATGAAGAATTTGTCGGATGTACACACACACACACTTCTCAAGTGTCTAAAGTGCAGTTTTTCTCTTTGTACTGTCAACATTGTTTTTATTCTACTTCAATAGCTTTTATTCTGGGTGGTTACTCTATTTTATTATTTGAAAAATAATTTGAATTAAAATTAAAGAAAAGATAGTTGAGTTTACTAGGGTTTGAACTCAGGAACACAATTTTATTTTAAAAAATAAATTTGTATACTCCTAGGTTTGAACTCGCGAACCCAGGCTCGAGATTCGAGTACACTAACCAGCATATCACAGAACCTTCTTTATGCTGATGATGAGAATAACAGTATTTATGGAAAAATACATGTTTTACAAAAGTAACAAGACAAGATTTTCTTGCTTCCACTCGTGATCTATTGCGTTCTGCGTATATTGCAAGAAGAAGCGAGTAAGTGTTCAATCATTTCGTTGAAAGTTATTGCCTAGAAACCACAGTCTGTTGGATTAAAAGATGAATTGACTAAACCTTGTAGACTACTGTCTTCTTTATTGATGCCAGGATCATTACTTGTATTTTCTGAATATAAAACTTTATAAAAGGCTGGATTTTACATATTCTGAGGTATTTAGACAGCAAGAGTACATCTTTTTGCAGGGTTTTCAGATTTATTTCTGATGGACATATCCGTTTATTTCATATGTTGTTTAGTATCCATGGGACACTGTAAGTATGCTTTAACTCGAGTTGATGAAGATGGTGACGAAGTCGACGATGGTGACGGTTCACAAAGTCGAAAGGTTCAAGTGTTCTTCTCCTTCACTTTCTTTCTCTTAATGATATCTTCTTTTTCTCCTTTCGCTTTTTCACACTATGGTTTTGCACACTATCGCTATCCATTTCTTCGTTTTGAAATATTTTGACTATTGTTGTATTTAAATAAAAACGTCAATTGTGTTAATATAATAGTTTGTTTTTAACTCACAACATACGATTTCATAAAACGTAATATAAACTTGGAATACTTCACATAATATCCAACATTCGTCATCACCATCTTCATCCGACATAATTATGATCATAATGGCGTGTTATGATTCAATGTGCTTCATTGCGTTCAAAGGAAGAGAGACATGTTACAATTCAATGTGCTTCATTCCGTCCGAAGGAAGAGAGACGTGTGATATGTGGTAGAGAAATTTGAGCCTTCTGCTAGGAAAGCGTATATAAATCGTCCCCCTACTGAAGTTACTTATACAATCTATCAAAAATAGAATATTGTTGTGAGAGAGTTAAAAAAAATTTAAGAAAAATACTAAAACCAAAATATGCAGTTGTTGCAAATAATACGAATATATCTATGCTATATTCATATATTCATTTATCGTACAATGTAGGATATGGTACAAGATAATGAACCACCATTATAATAATATTATTGTAAATACCCGAGATAGCGAGGAATACTTGTGTCAGATTTCCAAATAATTTTGACAAGAAACAAAAATTAATGAGCATGAAACTTGTTATGTCAAGTATTAAAATTTTCTTAAGATTACAGTAAAGTTGCTAGTAAACTCTTTCGAAATGCACATTGCACAACAAATTTTTACATATTAAAGGGAAACTTTCACAAGCAATTTCTGGCACACAATTTTCGTAATTAAGTTGGCAGTTTGAGTGGACCCAGTCACTGTTACAGAAGAGATATTTTTTCTTGCTTGAAGGCGGTTTGAACACAGAACCTTTGTCTGAAATTTGAACGTCTTATCGACTGGGTCAAGAAGGAACTGATAGTCCAAAATGTGACTATTACCTTAAACAAGCCTGAACATGGACACGAACAAAATTAATAAATAATACAAAATAAAATTTATAACAAGCTTTTATATTTAATTTAATTTACTAACTTCACTGCACAGTCATAACAAACAAAAGAACAACAAAAATATATATGATACAAAGCGAAACAAAAATAATTTTGAACAAAACAGTGCATCATGGCAGTGTCGCTGTACTAGTTATAATAATAGATACAGAATTTACACCGCGGCACACGAAAAGTAACAAAGGAACTTGTAACACATATACTACTGTTGTCTGGGATTTACCTGGGAACCAGACAAGCAAGCTACATGTAACATAAAGAACTGAAAGCTTACGAGATAAGTAACTCATTGTCTGAACTCTGTCAGCGCTGGATATTACTCTATCCTTTATAACATGTTAGGAATAAAAAGATTTCGGGGTAGTTATTACAGTCAAATCTATCACCTATGTTATAGACCAGTACTATTACTGGGGTTTTCCATTCGTTTAAAATACCTTACTTTCTCCATATAGCACTTATTAATTTATGATGTTCCTAGATTAGTGCCGTAGCTCCCGCTTTAATTGATTCGGCAGGAATATTGTCAAGTTCTGTTGATTTAAAAATTTTCATTCCTTTAACCCCTCGATCTAGGTAGGTTCAGGTATCCACGGTTCTGCGATATGAACTTCAAATTCCTCTGTTTCCTTATTTGTGTGTGCATTAAGGGCATTGTCAAAATATTATTTCCACACATCGAGGATTTTAATCGGATCCGCCTGAAGCTCTCTACGTTTATTCCAAAACTTTCCTACCCTTGCTTGGTAACCTTTTCTTAAAAAAGTTTACCCCTTTGTATAGATCTCAACACAATAAAAAAAATCCCTTTCGGTAGGCCTACAGGCTGAGGTAGATCTCGAAGTTTTTTTTATTTTCAAAAATTAAAATCTCGCCTTATATGAGAGCTATCGAGAAACTATTTATTGATTTGTAGATTATTCATCAAGAGCTTTTCAACGATATCCCACAAGACTTATATATATCTATATACTCACTTTGTCTCGCTGGGAGCGCTGCCCCCAGATCCCCGTAGGGGGTTCGCCCCAACTTCAGTGCTTTTGAGAGCACTACATCACCATGGTGTCCATCTGCACCCTCCCACGGGGGGCTGCGCTCCCATAGGGAAGGTTTGGCACATTTATTGTAACCTGCTCTTGGTCATACACCTTCAAAGAAAATTTCGTTTCTCTATCTTCATTGATTTGGAAATTAGGTTTTTGGGGCGGCCATTTTGGATCCAACTTGACGACTTTTTGAAAGTTATATAGTCGTGACCTACTTGTGATGGTACACCTTCAAGTAAAATGTCATTTATCCAGCTCAAACGGTGTGCAAAATGAGATTTTAGGCGGCCATTTTGGATCCAAGATGGCGACGTTTCCCAAATGCAACATTTCCCTAAACTACTCGTCATAATGCACCTGTATGCCAAATTTCGTTTCTCTAGTTGAAATGTTTTTAGGTCCGCCATTTTGATCCAAGATGGCGTCTTTGGATACATCATGTAATATTGTAGTAACATACAAGTTAAAATGTACCTTGTTACCAAATTTGATAGGTCTAGCTGCAGCCATTTAGGCTGTGTATTCTATACAACTTGGTTTGGTTCGGCGGCCATTTTGGATCCAAGATGGCGACTTTTTCAACAT
>JAGDQP010063918.1:0-11651 GCA_022664845.1 Lepisma saccharinum
TCTCTCTCTATATATATATATATATATATATAGAGAGAGAGAGAGAGAGAGAGAGAGAGAGTTTATTTGTGCTCGGTGAGAGTGAGAGTGAGAGTGTGTTGATATATCGGGAGTTCGTAAACGGATTCGGAGGCTGAACCAGACGAAATATAATCAGCTTTCATCCCTTTTTTTCTTCCTTTTCGGATCTCGTGATCTGAGCTTTTCGTTTCAATGTTCTTTTATTTTTCTATATCTTTTTCCTTCTCTTCCATTTTGTTTACCTGATCGCAAATAGTTCAAGGAAGAAACGTAGAAAAGAAAAAAAATATGAGTAGTAACAGTAGTAGTACCAATAGTAGCAGCATTGAGAGAGATGATACTAGATAGAGTAGTAGCATCAAGTTGGGTTTCTTCTCAGTGAAGGGAAGAAAATGTCGTAAGCTTTGAGTCTTTCATTTCCCAGTTCACAATAATCATTTTTCATTCAAGGCTTTTCGATTGTACGATCTGTTTTACGTTATAAATTAGTTATGCTTAAAAAAAATGTATAAAAAACGAATACAGAAGACTCCGAATGGTATTAGATCTTTTGTATTTATTAAATCAAAGTCTGTTTTCGTGCCTAAAACTAAGTCCGTTGAATTATAAATAAATATTTAAGGTTGGCGCGGAAACGTTAAACAATAGATGGCGCTAGCATCAACCACTGAAGAATTTACTAATATTCTTCCACTGTTCCTTCTATATACAAGAGTTTTTGACACTTTTGTTTGATACCTTCGATCTAGTTAATGCTGGTAGCGCGAGCTGGAAATACACGTACCGTTTTAATTTAAACATTACCACGCTCCGCCAAAATATCATATAAGTAAAGTTCAAATTCTGCTTATTTGCCCGCTTTAAAACTCCCCTCCCTCGATTTCTTTCTTTGCTCAATAGCTTCTTCCAAAATCCCCCCCCCCCCCGCCCCTACCGGAGATCAAGAAGAGAAAGAGGAACTAACTGGTTAGGACATTGCCTGCGCAGAGGTTGTATACTGAGGGAGAAATACACATAATCGATTATTTACCACACAAAAAAAATAAGGTTGGGAATTGCGTTCGAGAATTTTGGGAGTAACATTCTCCACAAAGGGAGAGAGGGAGTCAGGCAGAATCATGCCGATACATGCTCCTCTATAAAGCAAATCACTAATACGATTAGACCTAAATATTCATGAAAAAAAATACTGATTATTCTTACTCCGAGTCAATCTATAAGAAAACGCTTTCCGTTCGTCCTGAAACAACCCATGAAGTGAGGCATTGAAGTGATGTAGATTTGGAAAAGAGCTGAAACGGGTCACCAGATAACTCGGGTCAAATTTTGGACCGGGTCATCGGGTTGGGACCCAGTCCGACCTAGTGACCCGATTTATCTGGTGGTCGGACTGGGTCAAGATTGGACCACCGGGTCAATGTGTCAATATTCAATCATTCTGGTCGCTATTCATAGTCAGTCTGGTCATTTGGGTCAAGATCGGGTCCTGAGTTATTCGGGTCAAGACAGTTTCGTTGACCGGGTCATCTATGTCCAAGTCATCAAAACTGACTCAGTTTCAGCTCTGTAGGGAAAACTACTGTTCAGGGATTAAGATACATTCGAAATTTAAAAAAGTCCTTACCATCACAAAAAGTGCCTTCGTGAAAGCATTCCGACAACGGATAAAGGGTTTGGAACAGTGTATCGCTTGTGGTGGTGGCTGGATGTTTCGAATGGTACTGTGCTAAACATGATTTAAGATCAGCAATAAAGTGTTTTTAAGCAACATATAGGTAATTCTTAAACTCACCTCGTATATGTATTTACAGGTTTCTACTTGAGAGTAGTGGCACTGGATATTAGTCCAATTTTGTACTGCGAAGACCCTTTATGCACGGGCGCTTCTACACGCGTAACGAGAGAAGCACAAAGAGCGCGTTCTATAAAACAATGGATCCAAATAGGTGCTTTTATGCAACTGCGTTGATGTGTTTTTTGCTGTCACGTATTGAAAGTCATGCTTTCGTATTCTAGAGTACGCGAGTCGTTTGTTTACATAAACATTAATAATTACACTGAGTTTTTTTTAAGCTGTTGAAGTCGACGTGTTGCCAGGCGTTTCAGAATTCAGTTACCCAAAGATCGCACTGGCAACACTACCAATCAACTTTCTTCTTCATCTTCTTCTTTCTTTTTTTCTGCCAGTTTTGTAGCCTGCCTTCTTGTACGCGCGTAGCAGCGGCCGTGCATAAAAGGAGTCTAAACTAACCGGCAAAACTAAAAATGTTCACTCGTTAACATTTATTTTTACAGCTACAAGATCGAAGGGGAGAATAATGTTAGTTTTTGCATTCTAAGCTATAAAACACAATTCTGCGTCTCTCTTTTCTCTTTTTTTTGAAAGTTAATAGCAATATTTACCATGACCTTTCTATCCAATATATCATTTGCTTTGAACTCATTTCCTAAGCTGAAGTTGTGTGGTTGCCTGTTTTCCTTGTTTGATGAACGAAATTAGAGTGTCTCATTGTTTGTCAGGAGTTGCAATATTTGTTTGCATGTGATCGTAAATTTGTCCACATTAAACTGATAAAAGTAAACGAAAGCACTGTCTCATATGCGAAACAAAATAAAATAAAATAAAATAAAACAAGGAAGTATAAAACAAAAAACAAACGTTTGGAATAATGAAGTGAATTTTATCATCTAACATAAAAATTGAAAGATAATATTTCTAGAATATTCCGAAAAGATAAAGAGTCGTATATATATTTATCCGTACTATATAGTTGGAATTTTCCAGCGCATGCTCGCATTCCTGATAGCATCTCCAGTATATCCTAGCGATAGTGAGATTTCCTATGATATGTGGAGAGTGAATAATTTTTAATATAGTGTAGAATTTTTCACCAGTCAATATCATGGTTACAGCTAATAGTGTGGTGGCTTACAGCAAAAATTAGCCAGAATCGTGACATGCTGGATTATAGCGCCAGATTTTGCATAGTTCTTATATACTCTTAGTACAATCAATCTGTAGGGAGGTTCCCGATTTTCGAGTCCTCCATCTTGAAATACGACGCCATCTTTATTTTCTTCAAAAATCACTGATTATCTCCCCAATGGTTGAGTTTGTCTTTGTCTTTCTCTTGCAGGCTAATGCAGGGATTGTACCTTGCAAACTACGCCCTAGCCAACCTTACCTTCTTTCCATATTATTTCCGAGCTCCTATCTCGACCTGAGCCATAACTGCCTAAAGGACATAAATGGAATTTAAATTCAAAATCTCGGGAGGGAAATGAGCATTTCAGTATTATAAACAAGAACACAACATTCTCCCGCTTGTTTGTTTGATTGAAAGTTAGCTTACGCACGAGTTGGAGTACAATATTTATTCTGACGTTCTCTCTCTCTCTCTCTCTCTCTCTCTCTCTCTCTCTCTCAATCTGTGTGTGTGTGTTCCATCCCCTCTTGAATCCTGTTTACTAAGTTCACATTGTTTATTTGTCTCTTTCTTTGTTTGAGGAACGAAAACAGCTTTTTATTCCATACTTTTTTGTGCGTGTCTGTGTATATATATATATATATATAGGGGTTAGAATATTCGTTTGCATGTGGTCGTAAATTTGAAATGTGTTATTGTCAACATAGAACTGATAAAAGTAAACGAAATCTCGGCCCAACTAGAAACCAAAAACCAAATCCAAACGGAAACAAGCCAAACAAAACAGAGCAACAATGATTTTTAAAAAAATAAAATAAAACCACATAAAGTTAGGAATGATGAAATGAGTTTTTTTATCATCTGACCTAAAAATCGAAAGATAACAACAATATTCGAATTGGATTGAAATGCAATCGTCTCTTGTTTATTCAACTTTTATTGCTTCTTCCTTCTTCAAATGTGTGTTTGTGTGTCTGTGCGTGTTTCGTGTACGTACGCATGCGAGAATTCTCTCTCTCGTAATTTCTCTTATTGTCTCTATGCACCACTTGATATATGCATAAATAAGTGTGTATGTGTGCATATGGAACACATAGATCATTACAAATGCTCCCTCCGTTCGGCTAATATTTACTTACTTACTTACTCTATGGCTTATGGAACTCGCAAGTTCATCGCCGCAGTAACAAACGTTCGGCACAGGATTCTTATCCTGAGCAAGTCAAGCCCGTTTATATCACAAACACCTACTTCTCGAAGAACCCTTCTAATATTATACTCCTAACGTCGTCTCGGTCTTCCCAACGATCTCTTTCCCTCCGACTTACCAACCACGATGAGTATAATCTTCGTTTTCCTCCCCATCCGAGCTACATGGTCTGTCCACCTTAGTCATCGTGATTTCATTATTCTTACAACAACAGGTAAGTCGTAAAGTCCGTGAAGTTCTTCATTATACAGTCTCCTCCATTCTCCAGTCATGTTTTGTCCTCAAGACCTTATTTTCAAAGAGTCGTAATTTATGTTCATCTTCTAGGATCATACTCCAACTTTCCGTAAAGTATTACTGGCAGAATAACCGTTCTTTATATTTTCAATTTTAACTTCCTTGATATTAATCGGAAGGTTAGGAGTTCCTAGACTGAGTAGAAACATGCGTTCCCCGTTCGGCTAATAATAATAAATAAGATGTATTATAAATGTGTGATAGAATTCGACCGACAAATTTCTCAAATTCCTGACGTCAAAACTAGAAAAATAAGAAACGTTTGAACTCTGTAGACTTGAATTAATAGGAGCAGCATTGCAATTCCATACAACGATAAAAATATATTAGAGATATATGGAAATGGTGCTGCCATCTAGCGTTAGAAGTAGTTGCTTTAAACTAACCTTAAATACTCTTCAAAACCCGGAAGTTTTCTCAATTTCACCACTAACATTACAGGAAATTTTCGTATAGGCCACAGGCGTTCTGCTTGAAATGTTGTCCACGTTTAATAGTGGTTTACTAAACTAAATACTAAATGTTGTCCACGGTTTACTAAATAGTCCAAATTTTGGACTTCAAAAAAATTGTTTATGATCCATTATCCAAAAACTGTTCATCAGCCATTATCTAAAAAACTGTTCATCAGTCATTTTCTAAAAATTGTTTATCAGTAATTTTATATGGATGTGAGAGTATTTTTTAAGTGTTGGAAAATTGTGGTTACTGTATTGCGGGGTTACCTTCCGGTTTTCCTTATCCCCATCCTACCAGACAGTGATTATTGAGGTTAATCCGAACTCTGCTGTACTGATGTTCTTAGTTATTGCTTTATTTTATTTGCTTGGAAATCACTAGAAAAAAGGACTCCGTGCCAACATTTTAATCCAGCTTCTGAGTTCTATTTAATAACGCCAGCCAGCATCATTCAAGATTTAGAAAGTTGTTTAAAAAATATTTTCTTTTTCTTTTTCCTTTCTGAAATTCTCAAGATACTAATTATAAAGTTTTAATGGTTATCTGTTCGATCCCTCTGACTTTTCAAAACGAAATTTAAACGGACAGTTTTTAGAGTGAAGCGATGTGTTTAATTACTTACGCTGTAGATGTTACGAAGTACGAGAGTCTTCATTTCTTTTAAAGAGTTATTGAATAAGTTAGCTCGAACCTTTACCCGAAAACTGGAGATAAATAGCTTTCTGATCTTCAGTAACGGGACATGGATTTGATTTTGTTGATGGATAAGGTTGCAACAACGTGAACAAGAAGCTGACCATCCATAATACTTCAGATGTGGAAGAATAGGACATGTTAAAATGCAGTTCCTTGTGGGTAACAAAGAAGATATAGATTACGTGAAAGATGTAAAAGGGTGATGTGAAAATATACAAATAATAATGTTTAATTATTTAGGCTGTAATGGTAACTATATCATCATATCTCTATACTACGTTGTGTCTCATTAATTATATCATATTTCATGCAAAAGACACGTTAGTATTATTTTTTTTAATTTAGGTATTATAAACATAGTATCATGCAAACTAATAATAATAACAAACAATTTGTATGAAGGTGTTATGTAAAGAAATGTTTAACTTATTTGGATTATAAATACTTATTGTGTTATTCTGATGGGTTATAAACACTTACTGTGTTGTTTTCAATAGATTATAAACATTTATTGTGTTGTTTCAGCCGCATACTGTGTCGTGTTTGATAAGTTTTAAAACTTACAGTGTTATTTTTTCAGTGAATTATAGAAACTTACCGTGTGGTTTTTGGTGCATTATAAACACTTACTCTGTTGTCTTTGATGGATTATAAGCACTTATTGTGTTTTTTTAGTAATTGTAAACATTTCTTGTGCTGTTTTCGGTGGTATAAACGCTTACTGTGTTGTTTTTAGAGGATTATAAACACTTACTGTATTCTTTTCGGTGGATTATAAACACTTAATGTGTTGTTCTAGGTAGATTATAAACACTTATTGTGTTTTGATTCAATTACTGGCTGTCTTCCTTCCTTGTTCCTTCTCCCAGAAGATTAATCTGAGCCTGAGATGCCTAAAGGCTATAAATCAATTCAATTCAGTGAATCTGAGCACGTATTTAATAAAGAAACCACAAAACCATCACAAGACAAAAGTTTAAATTAAATAACCAAATTAATGTACTAAAAAACCGATGTAACTGCGTAATAATTCTTGTGATAATTCGCTGCTGCATGGTTATATCTCTCTAACGATAAATGGTAAGTAATTTGAAGTGTAGAGGAAAATGTTAGTTAACGTGTTTGAGAATATTATCACATAGTTATACAACACTACCTTTATGCAAAACAATGGTGCAAGTTGATGAGAACATGTTGCATAGAAAGTATTTATATTACAAAGGCATGACAACATTTTGTTAATTTTAGATCATACTAGTAATATTAAACACAATGAACAACTTGTTTGTTTATACAGAAGTTGGAAATGGAATTTCACACCGGAGGTGTTTGGTTTCATAAAGATTTCTATTCCAATTATTCTTTGGTTTATTTTTCCGTACACTTTGTTCATTTTCTCGTGTTCTTGTTCAGAATTAATCATATTTGCAATTGTGTTTCCTCGTACTTTCCCTCCAATTCTGTTTACCTTTCACCGATCTTACACCCGAGAAAGAAGAAAAGAAAGTAACGAAAAGAAAAGAAAGCAGAAAAAGAAAAGAAAGTATAAGATAAAATAAAGTACGGAAATGAAAAGTAAAATAAGAAGAAAGAAAGTAGGAAAAGAGAAAAGAAAGTAGACGAAAATAACGTAAGAAAAAAGAAAAGAAAGTAAGAAAAAAGAAAAGAAAGTCGGGAAAAAGATAAGAGAAAGCAAAGAAAACTGAACTCCGAGAAGAAATTTCTTTTCGGGATTATTACAAGAGCGAAAACGTTCTCCTCTCTTCCACACAACTCCTGTCCGTAAAACTTTTTAGCTAGGCCACTAATTTCATTTCATTGCAATTACTAATCATTGCAAATAAAACCAATTAGGGAAAAGAGCAAGAGCAAGGCAGCAGTAGGCAGAGAATTAAAAAGACAATGAAAAAGAAGAAGAACTGGCAGAGAGCAGCAAAGCACAATGACGAAGAAAAGTAATTAAACAAATCCAACAACAGAAGTCAAGCCGACACTTTGATTAACCCAATTTATCAGATCGGGAGAGGGGTAGGGGGAAAAAGAGAAAGAGGAAAATACTGAGCGAATGGTCTTTCCTCCCCCCTTTTCTTTTCGTTTATTCGCTTGTTCTTGTGTCTCCGTTTCGTTTTTTACTTCTTTTACTACTTTGCTTTGCTTACTTCCAAGCTATTGAATGCCAATTATCCGCATAACTGACTGGATACGTGTCTTTTTCCATTTGTCGGCCTTTGAAACACACAGAACAAAGTGGACAGTTGTGACGTTTCACTTATATTAAACTCTACTCTCCTTCTCTCTTCCCCTTCCCCCCTCCCTCTCTTCTTTCTACACCAATTGTTGATCATACAGCTTGGTGATTGCAAAATCGTTGAACTGCGACATCCTTTTTTTATGAGCAGAAAGTGAAGTTTGAGAATTAAAACGAAGAATTTTTATTTTGTTTTATTGCATTTTCATCGTTGGTACTTGGTTGTGAACGGAGTCTGTTACTCTGTGCCTTGAAATAACCTTCACAATTGATGTTTTATAACTTCGACATCCCAGGTTAATACATAAAATTTAACTAAAAAGATATCCCGGATCTCTGGAAAGTATTTGAGATCGATTGATTCTCCGTTGAACGTAAAGAAACAATTTTTTTCACTTGAGCCCTAGACCTCTGTGCCTCAAGAGAGAATTGTCCGCCTCCCGGCCTGGTCATGTTGACCCCCCCCCCCCCCGACTCCTATCTCTCTCCATTCACCTTCAATGTAGCCAGTGTCGCTACTGTCATTAAAGATGTAAATGCAATGCATCTGAAGAATCACATAACCAATGAATCAAAGTCAGTCGCCATCAAAGCCCAAAAAAGATAGCGCAAAAGTACTGCTTCTCCCACTTCTCGTCCTGTTTAACAAGATGGGTGTAGCTGCTTTTCGCTCACGGATGTATGATAGGTAGTGTACCTTTTCCACTACCAGACCTTTTAAGAATCACCATCCTTCTTCCTCACCTCTACAACCAATGAGCAAATACTAGAACAATCAACGCCTCTGAAGAGTACATTATCATAAGTTCCCGGGCTGAATTCCCTGACCTCTCTAAAAAGAACGAACAATCTACAACATCACCTACTCTACAACAATAAGACTCAAACACTAATAGTAATAGTGACAATAAAAATGAAATGGGTGTTGAGGGATCCAAGCCAGCTAAACAACTGAGAGTTACTACACCTAACTCAATGGTTGCATTTCAAGTTCGTTTGTCTTCTACAAGACTCCACAGGGAATGAATCAGATAAGCAACAGAACAACAACAGCAAGAGCAAACCTCCGCCTCAGTACATTTATGGAGTAAACAATAAGTTTCATTTCACGCATGCGCTTTCGACCGTCAAACCAAACCTATTATTACCCATAGTAAGGACCACTTGCGTTTTCAAACAACTAATATCACTGACTATACGACAAACTAGTTGTATATTGCTCACACCAAAAGTACCAGTATTCTACGGAACTCCTGAAAAAAGATAGACCTTATAAGAAACTCTGTAAATTACCATCTGACACGTCGACTCAAGTCAAGATATTCTTGAAGACTTGCACGATCTTGGATTCCCTGCAATCGAGGTCACGTAGATGTACGATCGTGATAAAACCACAAAGGACCGTGTCGCCTGTACGTTGTTTGCTGATTCTTTGCCTAATAGTATTAACAACCAAGAAATCTATTAACTTAAATACTTATTAAGCTGTAGACGTAGAGTACAGGTCTAACCATACCATCTACCCGAAATTCTCCGATGTTACCTTTGCCAGCATCTGGGTCATTCTAACAAATATTGTTTTTGTGACCCAATATGTGTTAAATGCGATGCTGGTCCTCTTGTCCGTGACTGCAAGAAAACACGAGATACTCCTGTCTTCTGTGCAAATTGTGGAGCGAATAATTCCGTGAATTATCGTGGATGTCAAAGATTCAAAGATGCACTGAAGCAACGTCGGGCTCAAAGGAACAAAGAAGCACTATCCGATAAATCTGATTCGCCAACAATTGCATTTACTACGTAGTAGTAAGAAGAAACCTACACAAACCACTAACAACACTGCTAAGGTACAATCTTCTGCAAACACAGCCAATACACAATCGTCTCCCAACACTGCCAAAGTGCAATATTCTGCCAATAACCTCAATATGAACCAAATTAATAATAACACGTAACAAACCAACAATAAACAACAGGCAGCTGCATCATCACTTGCCGAACGAGTCACTGGTCTGGGACCATACTCTCAGATTTTTCAGGAATTTGTAGTACAATTAAAGAGGTCATGAACCTTTTCAAGGGTTTAAATATCATGATTATTATATATCATCTTCATAAAGCAAGGGCATGCGCGGCTTAAATCTTCGCTGAAATTATTGCAAGTTTTATTGATAATGGTACGCAATAATCAACGAATGGCTTTCTGGAATGCCGGTGGTGTGTGGACACAGAAATAACAATTTAAATATGTCTTAAAAGAATATCGCATTGATATTCTTTTACTCAACGATAGTAATTCGATCACTGGGCTTGCTAACTTACAAGCATAAATTTCCGTGAGATTTCTATGGAACCAAAAAACGTGTATTGAAACTTTATTTAGTTATTCTAACTAAACCTATAATAGCTATAAACGCTTAGGGGTTATATTAGCATCTATGGTTACATATACGTAACAAAATCTATGAAAAAAACTCTTCGGATTAAAATGCCATATATTTTTTATATCAGAAACTAAAAATGAAAAAAAAAAGCTGCATTTCACAGAGTATCTAAAGTAACTGAACAGTAAATACACAGTAAACTTTCTGACTTGCATGTTTCCGATGAGAATGAAACAATATCATTTTTCTACATGGAGTATCTTGTGTCTAATTATTTTATTGAACTTGTACTTTGCTCCACTCCTATAGCAGCATTCAGAAGCTTCATAGAACCCACTGCACGTCATAGTATAATTTTGACAGATTTGAAGCTCACCTTTCAATAGCTCAACCAATCGAAAGTACGAACGCGTCATAAAGTTGAATCACAGTGGGTTTTCCCGCCTTTTTGGTTTGACGTCAATAATTCAAAATTCATTGCAAGTAAACAAAATTTAATTTTCACAGACCAAAGTTCGTTTCGTCCTTCAACAATGAGTACCGTACAATTTGTTTTACAAGTAGCCTCAGGATTGTGTGCAAACACTTTTGGGGCATTATTCTGTCCCAAAAGTGTCTGCACACAATCCTGAGGTTACTTGTAGCATATCTTTAAACTTATTGTACTCATTGTTGAAGGACGAAACGAACTTTGGTCTGTGAAAGTTAAATTTTGTTTACCTGCAATGAATTTTGAATTATTGACGTCAAACGAAAAAGGCGGGAAAACCCACTGTGATTCAGCCTAAAATGTGAAGCAGAGGCGCCCACGCCATATAGGCAGGTCATGCAATTGCATGACCTGATTTGGGGTGGGTGGGTCTGTAGAGCGGGGGGTCAGGTTGCAGGAGGAGAAGAGAAAAGAAGAAAGGAGAGGAGAATAGAAGAGAAGAGGAAATAAAATATATGTGTACTGGAAGTGTACTGACTTCACGTATAAGCAAAAGATGCCCTACCTTTCAACTTTCTTGACTCCTAAGACACTCCTGAAGCACATAGAGAATTGGTATTGGAGGATTCGAAATGCGTTGGTCGAAGATTGTAGGATGCCAATACTTACGAAACATTGGACACTTGATAATTAAGAGTAACTGGTTCTGTAATTTTGCAGCATTTAGTGCAACGTTAGATAGTGATTTCAAAAATGAAGGTGCAAAGTATATTAAGGAGGAAAATGTAATCTGGGAAACATCTTTCTTTCACATCGCAGTCAATGCAGAATCCAGCAACGAAGCTACGATTCTACTCAGAGTAGTCAAAGTGCAACGTATCAAAGAGCATGGTAAGAAAAGATAGATCATGGTTCTCAAAGGGATAAGCTGGAAAAGAAAGCACTAAATATGCCTGTGTGTGTTTTTAGGAAAATTAGT
>JAGDQP010063921.1:0-11650 GCA_022664845.1 Lepisma saccharinum
CATTGAAATACAACCATAACTCAATTTTCGGATTCTTCGTCTCCAACAAGATCTTACTCTTCCTCGAAAAAAAGAAGGAAAGGAAACATGTAGCAGACTACACCTAAGAATAGAGCAACCGTAGCTCAGTTGGTAGAGCGTTGACTTCTCATTTTGATTACTCCGTATAATTATGCGGAATCATGCCTATTATTCCAGAACCGATCCAATTACTTTCTCGTATGAAAGTCATTACTTACGTTCTTGGTTGTAAGTTACAAGTTCTTATGCCTATTTATTGCTTTATCTGCATGTCAATCGAAAGATTATGACTTTTTTAATGTTACTTCTTGAATTTGATGCCACATCTAATTCGTTTTCCTGTTATGCCGGCGACATGTCGCTGTATTGCTACGCTGTAAAGTAGTTCAATACATCATCAGCTTTTGCCCTTTTTTACTGTTTACAAGTTAACAGGGGGGTTAGATTAGGTTAGGAAAGTCAGGTAAGGTTATTTGAAATTTTATATAGTTGACACAATCAGTTATCCTCAGTTGGACTGCCTCTGCCTCAGGTTGAACACTTCCGCTACTCGTAAGTAGTCCATTATTCAACTGACCTTTCTTCTGATTTAACACACTTCGCATTAATCTTTTTTCTTTTTCGCGCTTCACTTATCCATTTCTGTTGTAAATTGTGGTAATATTTTACAATTTCTGGATCGGTTCTGCGGAACTTCACCCGGATTCATTAAAGAAAGGCTGTCTAGCGCAATGATGGGTTTCTGTCGTTGCTCTTACTAATCTTAAAGGTTAATTTGTTAGAGCGATGACGGACTGCGCACGCACCCATAGACAGAAGCGATCTGTATAATGATGGTAAAGGTGTGAAAATTAATACAGTGGAACCTCAATAACTGATTTGAAGGGAAAAAGACAAAATTCGAGTTATCGAATATTTCGACTTAGCGAGGTACGACGTATAGAAGGTTGATCCGTCTATGTGTGTCCGATTTTGACGTCTCACCTACCTTACGAAAAACCACGGAACCACCATCGGTTGTTTTCGATGTGAGCACCAGGTCTCCTGGCAATAGCCCTGCACCGTAACTTCCATTGTCGGAGGCTCTGTTGAAGTACAAGAAGGGGAATCTTGAGCCAGTCCTCCTGGCAGGCTTTCCAGAGGTCACCACGGACAGTGGTGACACGACGAGATGCAAGTGCTCTTTTCAATAGGCCAAACCCGCAAAAATCCAAGGGACTCGCATCAGGTGCCTTCACTGGTATGTCCTGGAAGGGATTAGCCTGGATGCCGGTGTCTGTCGCCATCTGTTGCAAAAATCCCTGGGTAGAACGCGACGTACGTATGTGATGAGGTCTTATCCATATGCACACGGACTTGATTTACTGCATTTCCGTACAAAAGGGGCAGATCTTCTGTATAAATTGGTGTGAGAATATGTTGCTGATAAAATGCGGAGATGATCTTGCAGTTGTTAGGCACTCGGCGAATCGTTAATTTGCCTTCATAGCAGTATCTCGCGACAACCATAAAGCCCTTCGAGAAACTTGCTTTGCACTGGCGGATGAAGTCATGACGGGTTTTTGCATCGCTGGGGGTGTACGTTACGGTTCGAATTTTGCCACAGTCGGCTAGATAAATCCATGCTTCATCGTGTGTTGCTACAAACTTCCACTTGTCCCCAGATAGATGGTGTTCATAGAAACGCCTGCACCGGGTTTTTCTGTTCCTCCGATGAGCCGCAGTAAGGATATGTACACGACGTTTAAACACCCTCCGGAGCTTTAATTTATTACGTAGATGGCGGTTCACAGTCGATTGTGCGACGTGCACACGTCTTGCCATCACACGTTGTGGAGGAGGGTTTTCCTGTAAGGCCATTCGCCGCTACAGGTGGCGTCACCGCAGTACACGGTCGCTTTCTACTCCCCTTCGTGGCTGAACGAAGTGCTGGAACGTCGTTGTGTTTATGTCGGTTAATTATGTTCTTGATGGTTGTTGTTCCCAATGCACACCTATTTTCCCTGCTTTGTTTCTGAATCTGTGTCACGGAACACGTGGCGTGGAAAAGTGCTACCACGTAGCCTTCCCAAAATCGGTTCACCGTGGGTGCCATGATCACAACACACGCACGCGACCTTGGCGTGATACTAGAAGGCTTTGACTTCCTGTTACTGTTTGAATCATGCGGATCGGTCGATTGTGTGAGCAGGTGTGCAGGTTTCAAATCGGACACATATAGACGTATCGACCTTCTGTATTGAGAGGAATAATATGAAACTTGGAGATATAGAGGGCTGGAACTGATTAACGCTTCATTTCTATAGTTAAGGGTCCTGCATTTTCGTTTCGCCATCACATGAAACACTTAATTGCGCGTTTATCACGGTGTAACAGGCATTCGCTGAGACAGCACTTGTATTGACGTCAGCATCTAACGCCTCATTTCGCTTGGCTCAGATGGTTCAACTCCCTAAACTTCAACTTACAAAAGTTTATCTGAATGAAACCTCGACTTATAAGGGTATTTATACTGTAACTTCGACTTGTAGATGTTCTCAGCAGGAGATTTCGAGTTTTAGAGTTCGAACAGCACGTCCAGAAAACAACAGGACTTATAGAGGTAAATTAACAGAGATTGGAATCGGGAATATGAAGTTGAATGAATAAAATTGGAGATACAAAGGGATTCGAGTTATCGAGGTTCCACTGTACTATGTGGTGGTGAGATATCTATTATTTACCGCAATAAAGGGGATTTATAAGGACATTATCAGTTTAAAGTTCTAAAGGGGCACTTAAGAAATGAAGATAGAAATAAAATTGTACAATTTCTTGTAATGAAACGTTATTGCCTATTTATACATTCAAGTATGAAACGTGGACAATTATAAGTGGTTGTTTATCTTGGTTTAATTTAGTTAAAGCAATTGATGTCTTAGCCAAATTGGACTTCGTTGTACGAAAATTCTCAGGTATTTAAATTAATATTCCAAACGTCTCTTGGTCTTCAGAAACTGACGTCGAGACAAGTTTTTTTTTTTTTATTTTATAAAAAGTGTTTCTAACCCTTTCAGATGGTTTTAATCTCTCGATTAATATCAAGAAACTTGAAACTGACAATATAAAAAACGATTATTATGCCGGTAATACAGTACATTTGAAAATAGAGTCTTGAGAAAGATTTGGGACGAGATAACCGGGGAATGGAAGGAACTCCAGCTCTATAGACTACGATTCATCCGATATTGTAAGAACAATGAAATTACGACAGCTAAGTTGGGTAGACCATGAGGCTTGGATAGGGAAAAACGATGATTTCTGTATCCCACAGTGTTTTGGGAAGATCGAGACACCGTTAGGATGACAATATTAGAATATACATAAAGGCCATAAATACAATTCGAAATCGATAATATTATAAGGAATCTACGATAGGTGAATGTTCGTGATAAAAACTACCTTGAACTTGCTCAGGATAGACTCCACTGCTAGATATTCTTTACTGCGGTGATGAACTTTTGAGTTGCGTAAGCCATAGTTTAGTTGAAGAAATTGGTAATTTTCTATATTATCTACTTCTGTTATATGGCTTTAAACATGCTGTACTTCAAGTGTTGTTACATTATTTCGGAAGGGTAGAACGTGACGTAAAATCAAGGCGTGAACTGAGTGCAAGGACGCACACAAACTCCCTTCACCATTTTAACATCGCACTCATATAACTCCTTGATTTTACATCACATTGTGCTTCCAAAATAAGGAAAGTAACAAATAAAATATATTCAACTCTAGTAAGATCGTGAAACTGTTTATGTAAAAAATATCTACCCTTCTCCGTGCCCTTGTACAAGTAGAGTAAAATTTTCTAAATGTTTTTAAGTTGGACCAGTTATCTACATCGTTCCAGTATTTACTGTTTGGGAAGCAGGAAATTTATTGTGGATTGAGTATAGCTTGCCCCTGCCAGTGATCTGAACGTTCCAAATTGACTATATTGGCTCAGAGGAATTCAGAGTCGGTTTTATGTTTATAAATAAGACCAGGTCCGTTAGGTAAAATTAGATTAGTTTAACGTTAGAAATAGTAAACTTATTGCATACTTAAAGGAAGCTCGAATTGACCTGTCAGAGACAAGCTGTAGTTACTCAAATCTTTATTGTAATTATTTTCACCGTAAGTACGGTCCATAACATTTTTCCTCTGCTAGAGGGAGTGACTAAACAAGCTACAGCAAGTAAGCAAATATATGACAAAAGAGAAGCACCATCCATTTCAATGTCATGTGTGGCATTGGATGTAGTATCTGCTTATAAGCCATATGCCAACTCCAGAAGCTAAGGAATATTTATAAGTGACATTGACGAATAAGGGTCAGTTCTACAATCGACCGCTAAACTTCAAGTCAGCGCTAAGTTGAGGTCAACTCTCATTGGCCAAAATCAGACTTGGCCTCAACTTAGCGCTGACTAGAAGGTTTAGCGGTCGATTGTAAAACTGACCCTAAAAAAAGTTCGAGATAATCTTTTATATATAGCTGAAATTATATGTGACACAATTTTATCACATTTTGTACATGGGTACACTCAGGGTCAAGGTTTCTTGTACAAAATATGACCGTTTAGGGTCTCATATATTTCGGGTTATGTATAAAAGATTACCTCGAACTGTTTTTTATTCGTCAATGTCAGTTATATCCCTGGCTTCTGGACTCCTCATATGAAACATGTTTCCGTATGCTAACAAGGTTTATACATTACATTCAATGTGACAAGTGCCATATTAATTATTACAGGGAATAAGTAGACACAGCATGTATCCAAATGTACACACACATTTTTTTTCCGTGTAGATCGAGTATTTCACCCACTGTGCGATGGTAACTATTTTGCGAAGCTTTGAATTTATTGAATTTACACTGGGGCATAGTTATGGGTAAGAGAGCGGCCTGGGTCTTAATGTAAGTACCATTCTGGGATTTTCGTGTCGAAACTAAAATTCTGGGAAACCCAGACAGGATGATCGGCAGCAGGAGTGGAACTAAATGCCTCCTAAGTACCGATTCGATGTCTGCAGCATTGTCATTATCAGGAAGTTTGATCAGAGTGGCTTTTCCTCAGTTATAACCAAGTACACTTTTGTTGCAAACATGTAGTATAAGATGTAGATATGTTTTACTCACTTTTGGTTAGGTGAAGTAAATGCCAGTTGCACTATAATTATGTTGAATTTATTAAAACAGGGTTTTCTTTCAGGGCTTGTTTTCGAGGTGTATGCTCGATTGTACCTAGAGATGAGATAGAGGACTTCAAGGTGGTAAATGAACCTGTGTATGGTAAGTTACTGTAAAACATTGTAAATGTAAATGTCAGCTGCTAGTCATTAAAATCTCACTTGAAAGTTCGTGACGGCACTTGGCAGATAAGCTAAGATCATTGAATTGATACAACAAAGCAGTTGGATAAAATTTGTATACCAGTTACTAATACCCCCAGTGTTGTTAAGTAGCGCGTTACTTTTTTAGTACCGTGTAGGGTAGTGCCGCTAAATTTTCAAAAGTGTAGTTGTAACGTGTTATTTTCAAGTAGTGGAATGATGATTTTACGCTACTTCCTGAATTTCCTGAATATTGTAACCAAAGTGTATAAAACTTGACAAGCCATCAGTTCCCTCAAAATATTAAGTTCTGTATCTTTACAGCTAAAATTCCGTTTAAAGATCTTCCATCAATCAACAACAACTCTCAAATCTTTCTTTTTGTCTCGCTCAAACCATTAGGTTTATGGCCTGTTTGTGCTTTAGTTTTAAACTAATAAAAATGTTTTGTGAAGTTGAAACGTTTCAGTAATTGTTACGGTCCGAGCGTTCCACTTCACATCACATTTATTTATCATATCATCATCATCATCATATTCAGCCGTTTTCTATCCACTGCTGGATGAAGGCCTCACCCTTTTCTTTCCACATATCTCGGTCTGCTGATATCCTCATCCATGTAGCTCCTGAAAAACGCTTGATTTCATCTACCCATCTTACATTTGGGCGTCGTCTCGGTCGTTTCTTTTCTCTAGGAATCCACTGTAGTACATTAGTCGTCCACCGTCCATCTGTTCGTCTAGCTATGTGACCGGCCCATTTCCACTTCATCTTCTTCGCAGTCTTGATTACATCCTCTACCTTTGTTTGTGCGCAAATCCATTAACTTGTCTTCCTGTCCCTCCTGGTTATTCCTAGCATGTATCTCTCCATTGCTCTTTGTGTGACTCTCAATCTTTGAGTCGTTTGCGCATTCAATGCCCAAGTTTCGCAGCCGTACATCATTACAGGTAAGACACATTGGAAGTTTGCTTTTGAAAATAAAGTGTAGTCTTGCAAAAGAACTCCACGCCATTTTACATCTTCTATTTATTTCATCAGTCAACTTGGCATTCGATGTTTTAAGCTATAAAGCTGATATAGGCGGGATTTATTGAGCAAAAAAGTTTAGTTCCTCAAAACATTGTGTGCCTACAATGATATAATGATTATGGAAAAGCGTGTCCAAAAGTCACACACGTAACGGTGGAATTGCCAAGCTGCTCGTGAAAAACAACAGAAACGAACTCATCGCCATAAGCGCTACCGAAGAGTCCATCAGGAAATCAAACGTCTACAGAAAACAAATACGCCATTGTTACAGAAGGAACCTTTCAAGCGGTATACATAAAACATTCTTGGAAAGGTTGACAATCCGTCTGACGTCAAGTTTGGAAGCGACGCACTGCTCGTCTTGCAGTGTGCCACCGAGGATTATCTCAGAAATATTTCAAGTTGCTCAATAAGCTTGCAATCTTCGGGAAAAATCCACCGTTATGTCAAAGGATATCGAATTTGCAAAGCAACATGTAACACCAAATCTGCTTGATGTCAACAAGAAAAAGAACTCCTGTCAACATTCCTAAATTTAAAATCATTGTTCCCAGATTGTGATTGAAAAATGGGCTAATTTCCAACCCGATAACCGAGTTTTTGTTGACTCCATATACATGACGGACTGCTATTAAGTTGAAACAAATGCTAGTGAATTGACATCCATTTTTTCATATAACATTAAAGTGACTGGGTTTTAAGTTGAAGTAATTTTGATAATATGGATCATACAACGAAAATGTGTGATACAAATTATTCTGTTTTTTTTTTGGTGAGACACAACAGATTAAGAAAAATAACTCATCTTTCTTCTTTTTGTGTCTGTTGTCCGTTTTTGGTTGTAAATTAAATCATATTAATCTTTCTTGTTTCTTTAATATATGCAATATACATAGAACTTAAATATACATTTTGGTATTCTAACTATCCTCAGGTACACTGAAGATAGTTCTGTTTTATATTTCTGGACGAAACACAATTAGTTTATACTGTGTACTGTTTAGCTGCAAGCGGCCATGAGTAGGTCCGAATTTTCCCTTTTTGACATTTTCTTCCCCTTGTAGAGACCCCAGAACCCTTTGCAAATATTCTGATTATAATCATATTTAAAAACTTCACCCGAACCCTACATTTTCTAAAAGTTTGCGTGTTTTTCTATAGCCGAGTAGCTTGGAATATATATATCTACTAAGTCCACGTGCACGGATATCGCTATTGATACATAAGGTTAACCTTGTTCGGGCAGTGCTCAGCCTGTAAATCAAGTAGAGCATTGACTAACCCTTCCTTACATTCGTTATGAACCCTATAACAAATTGTTATAAGGCTTTAGGGCGTAATTCCCATAGGAGTAGGGAAAATCTTTAAAAAGTGAATTTTTTATTTTTAAAAAAATCCATTGTTTCCTGATTTAAACCCTCCTGAGCCATCAAATGAAATCAGGGGGGGATTTGCAACATACGTGTATCGTGTTATGGACATTTGGCCAAATTTAAGAATTTTTGGATCGATAGTTGCGTATATACTCGGGCAAAATCTTCGGAAAGTTAATCCTGACATTGAAACATGAAAGAAAAATATTAGTGAACGAGGTAGAAATTCCGCCGCGTTTCGGAGATACAGGATGCCGAAAGCGTGGGAATATAAACTTTAGAGCTTCATAGTTTCAAAACCACGAACAGATGTTACCGTCAAAGGCTTCAAACCAGCGCGAACGAAAAAGACATATTCCGAAGTTGTGCAAAGGATTCCCCAAAGGAAGTAGGGGATTCCCAGAAATTAGTTCAAGTAAATGTGAAAATGAGCAGAAATGGGACCACTTGCCAGCAGGTAACAATAATTCGCTTGTGGGAAATCGATATCTCCAACAGATTTCCTTTACGGAATGATTTTCTTAAAACGATGCGTGCGTAGTTACGTAACAATTAGTATTAAATTACATACATTTCAACGAACGTTTAGTGTACTTATCATCAGTAAAAAAGTGTCATTGCCCAGTTAGATGGCAGTGAATACGTTTATCATCTCTACTCATGCGCAAAGTTGTCTTATTTGTATTAATTTTGACCCTTATGTACTGCAGAGAATGTCCGGGTCCTCTTGGAATCCGATACTTCCTTTACAGAATTTTGGAATATGAATCATTGGATAGAGCAGGTTTGTGCCATATCGCCTCAGAGTACATTTTCCCACTCCTTCGGCAATCTATATCTCCGAAACGCGGCGTTTACCAAGACTTTTCTTCTTGTTTCAATACCAGGACTCGTCTCCCGAAAATTTCCCCGATGTTACACACCCTGTATATAGGAAAACTAGTGATCCTTGACTAGTCAATTTCTGATATGTATTTTACCGAGCGATCGTAGCTCAGTGGATAGAGAATGCTAAGTCAACGCTCAACGGCCGCTCGGATCTACATTGATGAATAATATATAATTATAATGTTGGTTCGTACATGTTTCACAGCCTGTCGCTGCTTCTTCAGGCATATTTTTATATATAGATAAAACGGAGACTGTTGTATGTAGAGAAAAGTTTGGAAAAGAATGGAACTTTTATTTTTGTGGGGTGGGAGTTGGAGTCAGACTGAAACATTATTTCACTTTTTTTTGTTCAAAATAATGCCAATGGATTTTCTTTATTGACAAGAAGCATTACATAGTCCATATCTTATTAATTGTATACAATGATATTACCATGTGATAAGCAGTTAATTATTTAGTTTGGGATTTGGCTGCCATATTAATTTTGTAAGCCAGTTTGGTGATCACTTTCTGGCGTATAACTACAAGCCACACAACATTGAAGGTTCATTCATTTTGAAATTTACTTCTATAATAATTGTAAGCGATATGAAACGACAAAAGCTTTTTCCTGCCAGTAGCTGCTTTTGCATATGATACATTTGCACAGAGAAAATAAATATATATAAATGTTTGGATAAAAGGGGCTGGAAATATCACAGGGTGGTTCCTTCAAAAGATGTGGACAAACTTCGGAAGTTGAATCATGTAACGAAACAAGGAAGTCGCCATGGACATATATGAAAAAGAGCATAGTGTCGGAGCTAGAGGCTGCCAAAAGCTTGGGAAAGTGAAGTTTATAGCGGTATATTTCGAATACAAAGAACCGCAGAGCTGGCGGTTTATAGAATCCTCATGTCATAAATGCATATTGCACAAGCGTTCAAGTAGTGCGCACAGGATTCCTCATAGAAAATTATGGATTTCCGAATATTTTTATAAGGAGAAGTAGGGAAAAAAACACGCGTTTCTGGAATGTCAGGCAAGGAGAATTTGTGAATCGGTAGTCGATACAGGTGCAAGGTAGCAAAAAAAAAACCCCGCACTGTGACTTGTGAGTGGCTGCATACCTCGATAATAAATGAGACTTGGCAGATATTCAAGAAACATCTCCCATTCGCTGCACAGTAAAGAAAAGAGTCACTGATGAGACTATAATTGTAAGCGATATAAAATGAAATAACATATTTCTCGCGAAGTAGCTACTTATGTCTTAGTTGTTATGTTTTCAATACTAACCAGTTCTATTTATTTTCCGATATATGTATAATTGTCAGAATTTAGGAACGTACAATTGTGCTTACACTGTATTGGATCTGTACCGCCTTTTTCACCTACCACACGCTTAATTTCGTGTTTAAGACATTGTAATATGACTTGATTTATTTATTTATTTATTTTAGTTTCACCCAACATAAATAAAAACAACTTCCACCCACACACTTATTTGTGTACCCGTCAAAAGTGACATTCACGAGTGGGCACAGGGAAAGGAGCACCCATTCGTATCGTGTAAATAAAATGTCATTTTGAAGTGAAAATTTGATGGAAGGTGTAATACTGCAAGAACAACATTCCTATATCGGTTTTAAATCGATATTTTGATAGTGCATTATTAGCTCCTGGCCAGCGCTATTATGCCTTAGCGACACCTGCTGATAAACAGTACAAAGTCAGCACTTTGTGTAAGGAAAAGATTGGTTTGTACGTTGTGAGCAACCGTGTTTCAAATAAAACACATCTGACCAACTCCAGATATGCATTAGTGGCACATTCAAGCTCGCCTATGGCGATAATAACATTTCAGTTCACAATTCGGGTCCTTTCAGTCTTGACGGCATTTATACAAACAATAAAAATAATAAATTTTTATAAGTCTCGATAAGTCTAATACAAAAGTATTTGAAAATTAAATGCTGGAATTTCGGAAAGGGGCACATGTCCCCTTGTTTCCTTCTGCCGACACCCATGTTTCAGCATTTTAACAACCTACAGAATTGATTAATTTGCCTAAGAAGTGACTGAAAGAAAATGAGTTTCTCCAGGGCTTTTCCTGTCCCACACACACAGGATCTCTATAATCCTGTAACACAGGGTTGCTTAGGATCTTCAAAAGATAACATTACAGTCTTTTGGTAAAGTGAGCGTCGAAACAGTTTTAATTAATAGATTTTAGCGGAATCGAACCCGTAACCCTGAAATCTAGCACGATACACAGCTCGCTTAGGCCCAGATTGCAATCATTATTTCTCCTCCTTCACACGTACGTTTTAGATTAAAATTAATTACCTTTTCATTTTACATCATGAGACATGCGCACGGAGATATTAAGCTTGAGGGTATTTTCTTAGATTAATTAGGTGGACTCTTAATTTGACCAGTATAAATTATAACTCAATATGACTATACTTCTGTTAAAATAAAACTTTACAAATTAGCCCATTTCGGCTGATTCGCATCATAAATGTAAAGATCTCACCTCACTGTTTATTTAAACCGATGTTAAATTCCTGCAAAATGAAATATCTTTGTCACGCCGCATTGTTAACCTATGTGTTAAAATTAATAAATTTGTTTACGTAAACCATAATGGGCTACCTCACAGCAATCAGCTAAGCGCAACATGACTGGTCATTGCCACTGAAATTTATAAAGAATGCATCCAGTGTTGATTAAAAAATGAACGTCGACAAAAATGGTATCTATGTGTATAAATACTTTTTTAACACATGCAGCTGTGATGTTGATAAAATGTATTAATAACAACTGCGCTGTTTTCTCAGATATGTAATGTGAGTATTTTTAGGTATTCATACCTTTTCAGCCCATGATCGTCGCCAGGATTTTCACATAGGTAAGGTGGGGCTGGGCGGCAAAGCCAGGTCATTTCAATCTGTGGTCCCAAGGCATAAGCTGATATGTCACAAAATACGATTTTA
>JAGDQP010063922.1:0-11650 GCA_022664845.1 Lepisma saccharinum
CATTTCTTTTCGTTTGTATAAAAGTACGCACAGAAATAAGACAAATATTCGTTTACACACCCGTCAGTACTAGTCATCTCATGTCGTATTCGAAAATCATGCAATAACATCAATTTTCTAGGACTATTCTACAACAATGGGACGAATAGAATGCGATAAACGTACAGAAGAAATCTTGATCTATTTTCCTTTATGACCATACAATTCCCCCTTTTCTCTTTCTCTCACGAAGTGAGATAGATAGAGAGAGAATGAGAGCCACAGCCATAAAGCATTACTGGAAAAATAACCGTTCTGTACATTTTCAATTTCAACTTTCTTCATATCAATCGCGGAGTTGGATAGAAATATGCACTGCATGACGCTAAGCGACTTTTTATTTCTTCCATGACCTATTCTTTGCTTGTTACATATATGCTCCGAAGTGCTTAGACTTCTCTTTCCTTGTTACATTTCTATTTCCGTCATCCTGTGTGTTTCAGCTTATCACATATTTTGTTCTCTCTACGTTCACCTGTAGGCCTATCTCCTCAAGCGTCTACCAGTACATTTTACAGTTTTCCCCTTTCGATAGAATCATATGCTTTCTTTCTATCAACGAATAGAGAAGCAATGGTAATACAGTGGACAGTTCAATAGTTAATGTGTCTAAAAGAGAAAATTTGGTCCAGTGTAGATCTATTTCTTCTAAATCCACATTCGTGATCTACAATAATTTCATCTACGTGTGCGCTTAAGCGTGTTAGTAGGATATTATTCAAAAATTGTAAGGACTCCTCGCTCCCCCATTTTTCAAAGTATTTCAAAAACTAAGAGTACTATCAAAAATCTAAGTTCATAGCGCACTAGAATTTACAAATTACTATGAAATCCAATGGACAGCGATCTCGAAATCTTTTCCTTTGATGAGTGATACGTTTTCAAAGATTATGACTTCACTATTTAATTGAAGTCTCAGCACTCATTAATCGACAAGATCTCGAGATCGCTGTCCATTGGATTTCATAGTAATTTGTAAGTTCTAGTGCGTTCTGAACTTATATTTTTGATAGTAATCTGTTTTTGAAATATTTTGAAAAATGGGGGCGTTGGAGCGAGGAGCGCTCTTAACATGGTAGCAACAAGATGTCGCGGTAGTTATTAGACACAGACAGACTTAACTTTTTATTATAAAGTGGAACTTACAGAGTTTCAATTCCTTTAGTACTTCTTTGATTAGAACCTTTCCACCCGCTTATAGACTAGGATTTTTAGGATTTTGTCAATTTTTAGTGATTTGAATTTTTTTTAAGTTTAT
Organism: Lepisma saccharinum; assembly: GCA_022664845.1. NCBI lineage: Eukaryota > Metazoa > Arthropoda > Insecta > Zygentoma > Lepismatidae > Lepisma > Lepisma saccharinum. Next base: position 1,298 of record JAGDQP010063922.1, read on the forward strand.
TGAGATTTCGACCACGATCTAGCTAGGTTCGTGTACCCACGGAATTTAAATGTAATTTACGGTCTTTAGGCATCCCAGGCTGGGATAGAGATGGGAAGAGGAGGATGTAAGGTAGTCTGCCAGGGCCTAGTTTGTAAGTACCATCCTGGCATTTGGTAACAGGAAAACCCTTAGAAATAATGTCAGAATGGGCGGACAACGTTCTAACAACTGAGCTACGGCCGTTCGGTGCGTCCCCACTGTTTTTGCAGTATATGTTAAGCATATAAACATGGTAATTATTCATGGCCCGTTATATATGCACAAATAGCAGGTAAAGTCCTTATACGTAGACTAGGATGCATTCACCTTTTGCGATGTCTACAAAATTAAGATGAGCGAGTGGAGCTTAGTGCAAAGTTTTACAAATTTAATCGAGTCTTACTACCATGGTAACGGTAAATATTTTAACATATTACTGTGGTTCAAGCCCCGAGGGTATTCACATACATTTATCGGTCAAGTTGGTTGAATTCAGTCAGTCGTTCCTTCGTCATACTCGAATGTCAGCGTCGTTACTATGGAAACTGTAATTATTTAACATCCTAATTTGGTCTTCTTAAAGGTTAACCACTATGTACTCATACTAAGTTGGAATCTAATTTGTCCAAGTGTTCTCACACGAGAGAAAAGTTTGTTTTAATAATTGAGTCCTCACCACGGAAACAAGCTAGTTCCTGATCCGACATAAAACAGAGATTGTTCAATACCAAGGGTAAAAGTCCAGTCGTTCCTACGTAATGCAAGTCCTGTTACCATGGAAAACCATACAACTTTTTTGCTAATCTCTATCTACTCAGGGTGAGTTCGACAATCGACCGCTAGCCTTCTAGTCAGCGCTAAGTTGAGGCCAACTCTCATTGGCCAAAAACAGATTTGGCCTCAATTTAGCGCTGACTACAAGTTTAGCGGTAGGGAATGTAATCCCGGGATCTCGCCCGTTTTCGTAGTCCCGAAATCCCGGGATTAGAGACTTCATAGTCCCGAGATTTCGGGACTAGAAAATCATATTCAACGTTATTGCATTTACCCATTTCAAATATATTTCTACTGCAGTAACTGCTATTTTCTTAATAACAATTATCATGTCGATCACTTTTCCTTGATACTGTATGCATATTATTCAAGTTGGTCAACTAACGGCTGATAAGGAAATTTACAATAATTCGGTTTCATAAATAGATGTTTAAATCGCGGGATTTCTCTTTTCTTCCGTTCTGAAAGGCCGGAAATTCAAAATTCCTTGTCACATATAAACCCTGTTTTGTAAGTACGCTGCGGTAAAGAAGAGACGGAAATTTAAATTATATTTAGCTTGAACGATCGGGATCCCGGGATAGGAGATCCCAGTCCCGAAATCCCGGGATTGTAAAATCAATTCGGGATTACATTCCCTATTTAGCAGTCGATTGTCGAACTGACCCTTTAATTTTCTCCATTACAACCACCACTAGGGATGTACCGATACTACTTTTCCACCGATACTCGATACCGAAACTGAAGAGGCCGATACAGATACTTTTTTTTTTTAAAAATCCTATATATTATAAGACTTTTTCAAAGTAATGAATTTATCAACATTGAAATAATATATATTAGATATAAGGCCAAAATTTCACACACAAATATATAAAGCAGAATTTCATATTACGTTAGACACAGAAAATATATATTATCAAATTGAGTACCGAAATGTCCTTTGTACTCCTGGGCACTTTGGGAAATAAAGGCGGCTGAGCGTGGGACTGACCAGTGACTACCCACTTCACCTTATGCCATAGGTCGGGAATATGTGGAGTCCCCCATGCGTCGTTCCCGGCGCGTGCGCGTTGTACAGGGAACATCGTTACCTTTTCTAATATGTAAGCAAAGACTAAAGGAAAATTACTGACAAAGTGAGCGTAGAGTGGTTCACTTGTAAAGAATTTTGTTCCTAATCAAAACCTCGGACTCGTTTGAGATCCGAAATTCGAATCCCGGGTGTGCCTTCGTGACTGAAGTTACCTTTGGCTTTCCTTCAGTTACTTCTACTTCTTTCTAACATGAGCTACTATTTTGGCATGGACGGACTAAAAATATCATTTGAGTAGTGCAAATCAAAGGCGTACACATGCATAAAGAAATCGATAATCATTTAGACGAATTTTAAGCCTAAAGAGACCCATGAAAGATGAGTGTCACTGTTGTTAACATTAAACAAATTAAAAATAATTCGGAAAATGTATCGATAAGTATCGGTGTCCATTTGCCGATACCGATACTCCCAAAAGTGGCCGATATCACCGATACAGATATATCGGTACATCCCTAACCACAATCACCACTTGACAATTAGTGATCGGTTCAGAAACCTTGTAGAAGGTTAATTACAATATATTACAATTAATTACAATATATATATATATATATATATTAAGTGTAATTAATTTAATTGTAAACTAAGACGAAGTGACGCTCACAAAAACTATTAAAACTATTATAGCATGGACAAAGTTCAAAGTCGTTCCAAGAAACTTTCTTCGATTACCAAGCCAGCTACCACTCAGCTGTAACAGTCCACATTTCTGGTTAATAGTGGAATGCTCGAAACAAAACTTACACAACGAATTTAATAAGACTTGAATTTTTGAGTCAAATTTTGTATATGGAAGTATCGGAGGACGATTAGTTTGATTCTGAGAACAAAAGTTTCGTATTCTGAAATCCTAAATAAAATAGCAACCTAAACTTTTCACTGCTAAAAGTCGTCCAACTTTCGTACATGGAGCAAATGAAAAGTTCTGGGACTGATTTTGAAGTCAGAGCAATGAACTCCGAAAAAGTGTTGCCAATTTATCGACTTTGTCGTTAAAACTAGCGATTTTGAATAGTCACTTACCAGGTGCGTAAATATGAAATCGGAATTTATGTACAGAAAAAAGACAGTGATTGGATGACAATGCTAAGAACTATTTTATTCGAAGTATTGGCCATCGCTAGCGATACATTTCTGCCATCGTTCCGGCAATGTATGGATGCCAGACCAAAAAAAACTGGCTCTTGTGCTGCAAACCAGTCATCCATCAAGCCATTTTCGTAAGATGTGAAGCGCTGGTCAGAAAGTGCGTGTCTCATGGATGCAAATAAGTGAAAATCGGAAGGCGCAAGTCTGGTGAGTAAGCCGCATGCGGAAGGATTTCCCAGCCAAACGTCGCAATCGTTTCCTTGACCGGTTTTGCTGTGTGGGAAGGTGCTTTATCGTGAAGCACAATCACTTTATGTTGTCTTTGGTCATATTTTGCTAGTTTTTCACGCAAAGCTTGAGAGTTGCAAATAGTTATCAGCAGTCAAAACAAGCAAGTGGCGCCAAGGACGCAGTTTTACGGTAACTACAATGACAGCTAACGCCGTCTATGCACAAATTCCGGTTTCATATTTACACACCTGGTAGCTACCAAAGATTCATACTTTTTTATAGTGTGCATAGGGTTTTAGCTAACTTTAGATTGCTGTTTAGCTATTTGTAAATAATGAAAGTTGGCAACACTGCTCCGGAATCCAATATAACTTCTTTAATTCCCAATGGTCACAGTTCGAAAGTACTGGAGTTCTTTTCATTTCGCTTTCGTAGTTTAAGTACATTTTCCCATGTAATTATCACAGCTTATAGAATATTAAGTTCAGAGTGGAATTAATGTTCGAAAAAACAAACGTGTGGGCTACAATCGACGAAACGAGAGAAATGTTCACACGTATCATCATGACAGTTTTAACAATATATTCTTTGAATTCGTGATCTATAGAAAAAAAAGTTAGGACTAGACCAGACTTACAATAGACCACAAACAAACTTCGCAATATATATCAGAACGTTTGTGAGTATAAATATAAGTTTGTTTACTTTCAAATTCAATTTATACAATATAAAATGTGTTGACTAAATTCAAATATGCTGTGTAAGGTTTCCAAAAAAAAAATCTCACAAAAGGAGTTACCACCACGATCTACACAACAAATTGACAGGGTCACTTTCCTTCATATCTCCAATCTTTGTTCATTCTTGTCCACTACCACCATGTTGAGTTTCCACATGTCGATTTCGGAATATAATGGAGGCCGCCACTTTGGATGCGTGACTATTACGCATGCGCGTAACACTTGCACAGTAAATACAACGGCCAAACCACCGTTTGCAATGTCGTATCGTGGTTCAGTGATAAGACGTTGACTCACTGAATAAAGAAAACCCGGGTTCGAATCCCGGCGGGGGCAAGATTTTTATTTCCTTTCAAAATGTATTTTCATATTTGTGAAGAATTGCTTTCTTGCATTTATCGTAGATTATCTTATTTTAGTTTCATATTCCGAACTCGACGCGCTCGTCGTGCCGATGTCTTCAATCATTGTGAGTAGGTCATCAAATTATAGTTCAACAGATTTTATACATTCTTCTCTCCAACATTTTATGGTCAGATATTACTAGAAAGAATCATTGCTAATCGAACTATGCAGGTTTGGGATACGTGTACGACTTTTCCTTCCGTGAGTGGCGTAAAGCTGAATATACATTACCGTGCGACATGTCTCACATTATAAACTATGTTTAAAGTTCATGGATACATATGGATCGCTTATTTATGAAACGCTTCTTGTCATGAACTTTTGGGGAAATTGAGGGAATATTTTCTAGAATACATATAAAAAAAAATATCTTGCTTCAGAAAATGCAACTTTCAAAATTTTGTCACGTGTAATTTGTGTTCCATGTACAGGTCTGTTCTATGTTAGTATTTGGTAGCAACTGGTGAGTCATGAGATCAAGCCTCTTCGAAACTTTTTTTTTTTTCGTCTTCAATAGAGAGAGGATTAAAATTTTAAAAGCACGGGGTCAAAGCGTGTACTGTATTTGGAAAAGAATTACAATCGAGACATCGAAAGAACTTTAGAGATAATATTCCGTCTTTCACGTAAAGCAATTTGGTTGAAAAAACTTTATTGAAGACATGCACTTTGTAATCAACAAAAGATATACTTCTGGAGGAATCTAAGTCACTGCCTACAAAGCGAAAGAGTTATGCTGGCAGCGCTCGAAGTTGGGGGACACAATGTTCCCTTACCTTCTTCAGTTTGGATTTGGCTTACTCCTACCATGGGAGCTCATTGCATATACTTTCCGTTGGCAATCGCCGCCATTAGGCGTACCCTTACCTTTATAGCCCACTTTTGCAACAGTTTCCTTGCCTATTTTGACCCACTCCGAGCAGTCTGCTGACTAAGTTACTTTAACTTTGGAATACTGAGGTCTTAAGTTCGATTGTCAAACTACAATTTTGAGACTTAATTCTTGATTAGGGTACAAAATAATACACTATTCATAAAACGTAAGTATATGTGTTAATAACATAATAAATATATTTTAATCATATGGAAAGGAATGGAAAGGGTTTTACTCTTTCTAAAAATGCCAATAGAATTACTATAGAGCTATGCAAAATGATGAAAAATAATTAGAAAAGAATAAACAAACAGGGATATTTAGAGGGGAAAAAATAGATCAATTTGTTTTTTGCACATTCTTCTACAAATCTTCACATTACTTAGAAAAAAAAATTATGTTCCGACAGGGTTTGAGCTCACGAGCCCAACTTTCTTTCTTTGAAAAAAAAAAATGTACCCGCCAGGGCTTGAACCCAGGCGTGAGAGTCGAGCAGGTCAATCAACATACCACAGACGCTTTGAAAACTATCTGTGGTATACTTACTATACTCCTGTCTCGTAACAAAAGAATATTTTGCTTCTACTCGTGATTTATTAAGTTCTGGATATATTGCAACAACAAGCGAGTAAGTGTTGAATGATTTTGTTGAAGACTATTATTGCCTATAAACCACAGTTTGTTTCGATTAAAAGACGAGGTGAATCAACGTTAATGTGTAGCATTTCTTTATCATAGCAACAAGGGGTAGGATGCAAGCCCACGTACAACATGTATTTATATGAGACAATAATACACATAAAATGTGCTGACATCAGGCCTTTCACAAACAAATATGGATTTTTTTTTTTAATTATTTTACAAGTGTATTTAAATAAAATAAGGGGATATTGTACTGAAAAAGGCAACAAACTGGTTTCTAGTACATAAATAAGTGTTAAGTTGGATAGGTTATACAAACAGTTACAGCTATTTAACATGACATGGGCGTAAGCCCACAAAACGAATGTTTGTTGAACACGAAGTTACAATTCTAGTGAGTTTGTGAAGGGCCTAAATTACAATAACCTTTTGACACGAAGTCTTTGCACTAAGATTTGTCTTTTTTAGGGTTGCTTCTTTTTCTTTGTGGCCTACACCAACAGCTCATTGTAGTTCGCTGGGATGTATGGCACTAGCTTAACGGCTATAGCTCAGTAAATAATCATGGGACATGAGAACTTTTAAAAACACTGTGTGTGGATGCATACATATTACATTTTTTTACAATAAAGTGAAAATTAAAACAAGTGACAAGAGACCTTTCAAAAATAAGCCATTCATATAAAGAATATATTTACTGTTTTGTTTATTTGGGATTTAAAGTGGAAAGGGGGTAAGAGTAAAGTGTAGCCATTAATGATAAAAGTAATAAGGAGCTATACTAATTCTGTAGCTGAGAACTAGAATTGCTTAAGTCCAATATTCACAGAAACAAGGTCGAGTTTTCTGGAACACTTTCAAGAACGGAAACTATAGTTTTGTTGTACTGATGTTTTAATAATGTAAATAAGTCAAGACTCATGAGTAGTATGTCCAGAAAGAGGAAAAACAGTTTATGTTTTCCGCAAAACAGGATTTAGACTTACGCACTTGTAGCTCTCAGGAACAGAATTAATATCTATACGATGCAATGTTTTATTCGAATTTTGATTTGAAAAACGCTTTAAAGATTGCAGCACGTACTCAACAATGAAAAAATATTTATATATAAATTTTACAAATCATCTAGTTTGGATTTGTATGTAATCTATAACTCACTTTTATGAAGTTCATGTAAGACAGCAGTTCGTGTTGTCGACATCTTTCTAAGATTGGGACCGGAAATCTCTTATTTATTTTCAGAGTACTTTTGTATATTCCTGCCGGTAGCCAGTGGTGAATAATATAAAACGGAATATCAACTACATAAACGGAATGAAACCTCACGCAACTTTCTCTGATAAACAAGTTACTCCAACTACTTATAAAAAATTTTCATAATAAAACGGTAAAATGTAACACAGTTGGTTTGTGTACATTAATGCGTGGTCACCAAGCGTTGCGCGCGTCACTTCTTTCATTTGTTGTTAACGATAATACCATTAACCCCTCTTACAATGATAGTGGAGTGCTCGACGTCATTAAAACTCGTATGAAGCCAGGGAGCAAAGGGAATAGTTAACCTCCATCGAACTTCAACAACCGAGCACTCCTGTATCAGAGAGAGCTCCCAGGGTAATATAAACACTAATAGAAAAAATAAAAGTTAGGAACTTTTTCAATTTGGCACACCGGAATGGACAAGTAAAAACAGACAGTATGCCGAGAAGGCGAAGGAGGGTCAGAAAATATTAGGTACTATTTCTTTTATTATTATTGCCAAACACGATTGGAAATGAAAACAAACGACGGGAACTACTTTCATGCTCACTTGCATTTCGGCTCTTTCACTTTTTACTTGTTCCTTCCGCTCTGCTACTAGTTCCCACTTCGCTACACTTTTCAGAGCTTATTTCACTTTAGTAAATCAATCCCCCCCGATTTCATTGTTTACAACATTTATAATAGGTATATTTTATGATAATTTTTGCTTTTCTGGCTGCCGTCGGCGGTACTTAATCCTTCCTTTCCAATATTGTAACTATACAGGGTGGACAAAGTCCGGTAACACTTCCAAATTTTTTTTGTAGTGAAACTATTAACATTACTAATTGACAGTACACTAGTCGAAAGAGATGTAGATGTTCCGTGTAGTTCAATTTCTCGCCGCTAGATGGTGGTAAATTCAATACGGCGCCTTCCGGCTGAAAAGTAGTTTTGCTGCTACATATTGATAAATGAAGGAGTGCAACAGATGTCGAATAGATTTTTTTTCTATGGGGATACGTAAAAGACTTGGTCCCTCATCTTTCAAGTGGTTTTGGAACTGAGCGGAGAGAATTGAGAATGGAACAGCCAGTCACAGAGGACATGTTGGGCTGTGTGTGGCTACGGTTAGAGTTTTCGTATGGACATTTGTCAGGTCACACATGTCTCCCACAGAGTGTTTGTAAAGTGAATGCTGTGAGAAAAAAAAAACTTGAATGTATTACTTACAATATTCCGTATTGACGAAAGTACATATTTTCATAGATCGTCCAAAATAAATCTTTGAAAATACTGCCCGACTTTATGTACATCCTATATTTGTTACAGGTCTTAATACGTTAAATGAAGGCCAGAGCCCCTACTTCCCTTTCCGTCTCCCAAAGACTAGTTACGTTAGATAATGCGACAGGGCGAATCTAAAAGCGCTGTAAAATTCCATAAAGAAGTACATTGTTAAGTTTAAAAATATTTGACAACACCTTCGCAATATAAAATTTATTCTTCTAGCTAAAACGGGTAGCAACGAATATATTTCTATTAGTACGTAAACTGAAGCCGAAGGTTAATTTTAGTGAATCACCATATATGGCAAACATCTATATTACACTCAAATATATTTTATTAGAAAAACGAATATTTACATGTATTTAGTAATTATCAGTGCGCATACCATGATTAAATCAACCAATTTTGTTACTATAATAGTTATTTGACAAAGAATGTTCCAATTTCTCCTCTTTCACACATACAAACACTCACGCACATATGCATGCATATATACTAATTCTTACATACTCTCCCACGCCCCTCTCTCATACAGATCAAAATTATACATTGGCACAAGCTTTCGGCGTTTTGTGAGATCTGTTAAGTTTTAATAAATGCATTAATTTAAAAATATAAAACCCACTAAAATTAGCCAAACATTTAGTTTTTCGGTGTACTTTTCTTTTAAATTTGAATCACAAAATTTCTTTTTATTACGAGTTTCACTCTTTATGTCATCAAACTACCGTCTTCTTACCATTAGCTCTCACTTGTGCCAATCGACTTTTAAAGAACTCAATACGCGCACTCATTTCCTGGGAGCCGCCAACTGGTTCCACTTTACGTATTTGATGTCTTGCTTCTTGGGCCAAAGAAAAGGAACTGGTTTGAGATTCTTTTTGTACTAATTCTTCAGTCTTTCCTATATCAGACTTCTTTACTGGTGTTGCTGGTATAGCCACCGATTTTAACACTTTTGCATACACAGGTTGTTGCTGGGCAGTTATCTCATTTACTTCCTTGCTTACTTCACAAGTTTCATCAAATCCAGAAGAGCCCTCCGCAATTGGCGTACAAGTATAACTTAAGGAATTCATACACCTGTTGTCGCGGCCACTGTATGGAGTGAGGGCACTTTCAATGGAATGTCTTGTTGATGCGGACGTATTGACAGATGAATCTGGAGAAAATAAAGACAACCTTCTAGCATATTTGAAAAATGGACTCTGGACAGTTTCTGGACGCGGCAAGCAGTCTCTACGATCATCTGCATCCTCACACGAACTATGTCCCTCAAGCGAAGAATCAAAATCAAAACCTTAAATAAAATTTAAAAAATAATCAATCAAAAAATCAGTAACTAAATTAATCAATTATTCAATAAATAAATAAGAGTCCAGCCTGTAGAACCGTGCGAAAAGTGTCAAATTCGCCGTGATTGTTGGGTGCCCTATTGTTCTTTAATTTCCTGGAGTGTGTCATTTGAGATTTACCTGGCAATATGTTAAGGCATTATTTATGGGTCATTCTATAGAATTTCGACAAATAGTGGCCGTCCAACTTTTTTCCTATTATTATTATTATTTTCCTGATATTTAGTACATTGAATGCCGTAAACAAAAGAAGTTGAAAACAGTGTTGAAACTTTTTACTACTCATAGTTCAGGACATAAAGGGTATTCAACAATGAGAAATATTGTTGAATGCTGACAGTAAAAAAAATTAGATTTATATCAAACCAATAGAGATGTTTTAGTAATTCAAAACTAAGTGAAATATAGACACCTCAGTGCATATTTAAAGATGTGCCTTTAAGTTTTAAAGGATTGACAGCAGGGTGGGAAAAAAATAATTTTTGATTATTTTTTTTATTTAAATCAGCCGTTCCTTCTTTCATAATACGTATCGTAAACTGATGAAAAAAAATACCTGGGAAGTAGAATTAAGTGTAAATGGCCCTCATT
>JAGDQP010063923.1:0-11649 GCA_022664845.1 Lepisma saccharinum
TTCAGGCTCTTGTTTTCCTCGATTGTATTTCTAACAAGATTTTCGTTGTATCTTCGTACATCCTCTCTTATTTTCTTCCTTACGGTTTTATTTAGTTCTATATACTCAATCTTCTTTATGCAATTTTCCTCTTCTTTCATTTCCCTTCTTTTCTTCATCAAGAGTTTAGTTTCTTCTGAGATTTTGCTCTCTTTTTTTCTTTCTTGTGCCTGCTATTTCCTTGTCTATCTCTCTTATTATCTCGGTCAGTATTTTATTTCTGCTATCGATGTCTTCTTCATCCTCTAACTCTTCCAAGGCGCTGAATCTGTTGCTTAGTTCTATCTCGAATGTCTGTGTGTATTTTCCTAGATTTTCCAAATCTAAAACTGGCAGTTTTCCTGTTGTAAGCTTCTTTCTCTCAAGTCTAGTATTTAATTTCAGCTTACATCTCACCATCCTATGATCATTCGAGACTTTGAAACTGTTCAGAACAGACACGTCTTGCAAAATTTTCGTGTTATTCGATAGAACGTAGTCTATTTCGTTTTTAGTCCCATTTGGACCTTTCCATGTCCACTTCGTCTGGGGCGGTTTCTTGAAAAATGTATAGGAAATGAACAGTCTTTTGGCTTCTGAGAATTCCACTAACTTCTCTCGTCTCTTGTTTCTTTTGCCAAATCCAAAGTTTCCCACTTTCGTGTCACTGCTCTGCTTGGCTCCTACTTTCGCATTGAAGTCTCCCATTACAATTTTGTAATGCGATTTGCTACTATCCAAAGTCTTCTGTATCTCCTCGTATAGGTCTTCGATTTCCTCCTCCTGGTGTGAGGTTGTTGGACCATACACTTGAATAATTTCCATATTGTATCTCTTGTTAATCTTTACTACTACCCGTGCGATTCTATCTGAAATTCCTTGAATTTCTGTGATCCGTGACTTCAGGTCTTTATTAATTATAAAGCCAACACCTGTCGGTTTTCCCTTTTCTGTTACTTTAAAGTATAACGTGTGCCCTGACGGTAGTTCCAACTGTTCTTCATTCTTCCTCCACACTTCTGATAGTCCTATGATGTCCCACTTAATCCTCTTAAGTTCATTCTGCAATTTTTCTAATTTGTCCTCTGCTGCCAGTGACTGACAGTTGAAAGTCGCCATGTATATCTCCGTTCGAGTTGCCATGTCGTTGTCCTGGCAGTCTACAGTCCAAAACCGGGCATTTTGACCCTCTGACTTCCTGCATGACTGACCGCTACCGTTGCCAGCTGCATTCCGTACTCCGAGCAATGAGTACCTCCGAGGCTGTTTCCTTACGTGAACGTATGGATTGGACTTTAGGCGTCTCTCTCTCTCTCTCTCTCTCTCTCTCTCTCTCTCTCTATATATATATATATATATATATATATATATGAGCTCCTGCGTAGCCTAGTCGGTAGCGCGCTCGACTTCAGTGCGAGCGGTCCCGGGTTCGATTCCCGGTGGGGGCTCAAAGTTTCAGTGTTGACCCAGCATCGTGAGGACAATTGGGAGCTGCTGTGAATAAAAGACAGTGGCGATCACAGTGAGAGCTTCGGCTCTCCTCTCCCAATCCGCCTGGTCAGCGTGGGAGCAGTAGACCAACTCCTCCCTTCGGGGAGAGGCCTCATCCACTAGCGGATTGAATATGGCTGTGATTTATTATATATATATATATATATATATATATGTACATTCCTTCATGCAGCCTTCATTCAGCATGGATAGAAATGGCTGAATATTATATATATATATATATATGTATAGGGTAAGTTCGCCACTAGTCGACCGCCTTCCAATAGTCGACCATTTTTGCTTACTATTGTGTATATAAAATATATCCGGTGTTCCTTGTGCAGCAAAAAATTGATTTTCAATAAAGCGTGCACTACATACTACCAATTACATTCATTGTTTTATTCTCACGTGACCAGCTAGCCAATCAATTTCGATGTATCGGTGACATTTTACCGCAAGTGCGCAGTTGACGACAACGTGTAATGGGAGTTTTGTGTTTCTCGTTTTATTCTTTTTCGTTTTTCTGATGAAATACACACTCTGTACGGCAAGAATAAGTTTTTTTTTTTTACATAATTAATTCAGTTTAGAATCTCTTTTAGCCCATGATTTACCAATAGGTACCAGTATAAAAGTTAAGTGAAAAATGACAATAAAAAGTGATCGCAATTTAGTATTTTTTCTTTCCCATACAAACCAATTATTATCGACCAAGGGTGGTCAATTATTGGATTATTTGAGAATGCGCCAAATTATTTCAAATTCCTGTTTGCTATTAAGGTCCGCTTTCCAATATAATTGCATAGAATTCTCGACTTCGTGACATATTCCAAAGATCGACCGCCTGTTTTCACGGTAACACCATGCTGGTTGACAATTGGAATATTTCTTGCTACCTGTCGACCGCGCTGTTTCGTGCGGTTTTTGTTTGCTGACTAGAGTTTGTTCAGCAACATTAGCCGACAGGTTTTTGTTTTTTTTTCGGAAATCTATTGTTTGAGTGCAAAAGCAGACTTCTTTTTACACGAAACCATGAACGAAGATGTGTTCCATCGTTGATTGATAGATGAGTGTTGTCCGAATCTGGCTGGATGGTCAGCGAGCCATTCTTCGACTGGGTCGCCAATAGTTTCAATAAATTGCTATTAGATCACGAAATATATAATCCCATAATACTTTTCGTCGATGGTCACAAAACCCATTTAACTTATCAAATAAGCAAATTCTGTGACAGCAACGAGATAATATTGTATGCACTGTACCCCCACGCAACGTATATCTTGCAACCATGCGACATATCAGTCTCTAACGTAAGGCGTTAATAAACAAATTGGAAATTGGTTGTCCGCAACTACCTGAGGGAACATAATTGAAGACCTGAATTGCAAAACAACCAAAGTCCACCGGAGAATTTTTGTTTTTTTTCAGCAGGAACAAAAAACAGTCCAAGAACTTGGAATGTTATTTTAATCAGCGGAAATTATTTTGTATTAAAAAAAAGGTTTTTAGTTAGAGTTAGGATTTCATAATATGCAAATGCAAGTTGATAGCCCCTGGAACATAGATGCCAACGAACAGAAAAAATGAAAATACGAAAAGAAGTGGACTTGAGATGTTTTTGCAACTCAGGTATTCAATTTGCCTTCCATTACAAGAGTTCAGCTTGCTCCACTTATGGCAGACGTTCTAGCACCAGAAGCTACATTATCATCACTAAAAAACGTATTTCATAAATATGGACTTTATCCTTTCAATCCGGACGCCATCGATTATACAAAATGTGTCAAAAGTGTAGGCGAGAACAAAGAAAGCACTCAAAATTATTCAAAAGTTAGTGAAGATGATTGTACTACAAGAAAAGTCATTACTGCATGCAAAGACGACCTTCAAAATGCAGGCGTTAACTTCAATACAATCCTTGAAGTTTCAAGTTTGCCTCAAGCAGCAGCGCCGATCGGCGAAAAACTAAAAACTGATCAAAATACCAGCTTACAAGAGAATGAAGAAGTTATAGTCTTGAAGTTGATGCTAACAATGAACACTTGCCACAATTTACTGTTAGTCGGGATTTACTAAATGATCTTCTCCAGTCATTTGCTGCTGAAGCCACACCAGTTCAAACAGCTGAAAATTGAATAGATACAGCACCCACTCCATCGAAGAAACCTGAAGAATCCAGCGCTATTTCAACACAACAGGAAGCGAAAATCAACACTGCTGTTACGCCTGCCCCACCAAAGGAAACCGAAAGACCTTTAACTTTTCCGATAAAGTAAGCTTTGGTGTCACCCATCACGGCATTTGTGCCATCAAATGATGCTGAAGAAAACGCATCAAATCCACGCTGTGAAACTGAACAAATGGAGGATTTCAGGAAGCTGATGATCCTTTCAAAGAACCCCCTACTGAAGTTCTGGATAATTCATCAGCAGAACAGCCAATAACAAAGGACATTGAAATGATATCTTTAACGACCGAAAGGAATGCTATTGCCGGACCAAGTGAATCAAGTCAGAAGAAGAAGAAGCACAGCACACGCACAAGGGATGAAAGAGAAGCAAAGAAAACAAACAAGCTGGACAATGCAAAGAAAAGAGCGAAGAAGATGCCCACGGCTCGTGTAGAAGAACAGCGGAACGAACAAGACGTAAGTGACTACGGCAATGGAACCATATGCGCCGGACGTGGAGTGATTATTAACGATTTTGCTTTGGAAAATGTGGATAAAGCAGTGAATTACGATCGATGTGACAAATGGTTTCATCTCCGATGTACCGTTTTATCTGACGATGCATGGGAAGGTCTCGCAGTACTCCTTTGTGCTTATTATACGAAGGAACTGATTTAAACAACACATAACAGTAAAGTAGACCTATTTCAAACATGCTCATTATAATAATGATATTATCTAACTTCCAGATGTTCTTGCACAGTACTTTCCGTTACCGTTTTTGCAGATCAGATTAATTCAGATGTGAAAATACAATATTAGGCGTAGAAAATCATTCTTTACTGCTTAAAATCAATTCAGCCTACTCAACTCATACACAAACAATCGACAAACGGTCATAGTCATCGGATTTTCTCATTCATTTAGTTGACACATGTAAAGGAATGTACCAAAATCTAGAGTTGAACCACTTGTTATTCCAACTAACTGCTGGTGTTGCTTTGCGGTGCATATTTGTTCTTAAAAATAAAAAATAAAAAAAAATCATTACGAACGTCAATCCTTAGCATAAATATGTTCTAAGGTAGTTTCCTCAGAATTTGTAATACCAAAATCTGGAGTTTGCTCCTACCACATATTATGAGAAAATAACTCTATAAACATAACATGATCTTGTTTGACAGTTTGCTCGACGAGCAAGTTCTTCGAGGAAGCTCAAGTGCACTTTGCGTTACTACACTTTCGAGCCTGCTGTTGAGCTTCCTTGAACGAATTTCCTCACCAGAGGAAATTTAGTTTATCCAAATGTTGTCCAGTTTGTTAGACGAGCCTGCCCTTGATCAAGCTTGACGAATTTGTTGCTATTTACACTGTCCAGCTTGCTCGTCTGAGTTTCCTCGACGAGCAAGCTCGTCTGTGTAAGGCACTAGTACACTGTCGAGTTATCTCATCGAGGAAGTTCGAGCGAGCAAGCTGATCAGCAACCTCGACAGTTTACAAGCGCCAGAGAAACCTAGTCAGCATCAGGAGAGAAACCCGTTGCACACGGAGAGAAACATTTTTATTCAAGTCAACTATTCCAAATGAAATGACCTAATACCAACGTTGACTGTAATCGATGTGTCATAAACTCTAATAACCCTAATAAATTCAGAAACTTCATTCATTTATTTATATTCGCTAAGGGGAAAACCCAATACTCAGAAAACTGAACAAAAACCATTCTATGGTTTTGTCAACTTCAAACCTCACCTCCGTTTACAAATATCATCAAAAGAAATCAGTGACTTTTACGCAATAAAAGCTATATAAATTACGTGTGGTCGAGTAATGGGATGAAAGCGGTCGACTACTGCGCGATGGTGGTCAATAAGTGGGAATTTTGACGAGTTTTCGTAAAACATTTTTAATATCACTGTGAGATATAAATAGTGAGAATTTAATGCACAGAAGGGTAGAGGAGTCAAAATGACCCATATAATTAATTTGTTTCAAATATTTTGAAATCTTTATACTCTAAAAGTGTTTAGAAGTATGATTTTATTTCAGTGGTCGACTATTGGCGACCTCACCCTATATATACATACATACATAAAAAGGAAAGAAACCAGTAAGCATTGGGAATGTACTAACAATCGCGAGGGCTCCAAGGATTGCTTAGTAACATTTGAGACGCTCAAACATTCATTTTTATAAAATAAGTTAGCAACACTGCGAACTGTGATACTTAGGAACGGTATTTTTCCATTGTGAAGAATAATGTATATCCCCTGGTGTGTCGAGTATTATGTGGATCTCTCAAACAAGAATCTAATTAGCCTATGGTAGAAGTTATCACCTATGAGCACTCACCAGTAGGGAGAAAAGGTGTGAAGAATTCAGTAACATAATTATTATATCAAGAGCGTCCGATCTTTCTCGAGAATGGTGTGTCTCGACTCTAAACCAGTGACGGCGTAAGGCAATCTGAGGCCCAGGACAAGTGAATTTGATTGATGCCCGTTCTGGAACACAATCGTGAGCGCACACTGCTATTGTTGGCCGGAATATTTTATGTTGCGTTATTACGAGCCCCTGAGCGGCCCCACGGGAGCTTACTTGTCAAGCTATCTTCTCGCTCACTCGACGTAACTTATGCATGAGAATGGTTATTCAGATGGTCCAGTCATACTTACCTGCCGTTACAATCATGAGCACAAGTAAGAGTCCTGAAACGGCATAGCTATTAAATCACGGATCACCATTGACGTGCTCTCTTAACAGTCGCATACCAATGTTAAATTTGAACCGATAAACCTCAAAGGTGGGGGCGGGGAGCACTCCCAACCCCAAACCTCTGATTATTGTAAATTTGTAATTATTCTTAGAACAAAGAAATCAAGCAAGATATGTATAATTGAATGTCTTAGAAGGATATAGGACAAAAATATGTATTTAAATTATCTTCCAGTAGTGTAGTCAGAGAGGGGAACTGGGGCACGCGCCCTTCTAGAGAACATGCTTTGCTTTATAGCATTATTTCAAAATTATTTCTAACCAAAATTATGGATTTTTTTCTGAACCAACCTAATTTATCTACAAATATTAATTTTTGGGCATAACGGTGTCCATTGTCTAGTATAAATTCCGTGATAAAAAAATAAATATGATAAATATATATTAAACATTTATATAGCGGGAAAATACCCCTGTTCTATTCCACCTACCTTCCCTGCTCATGAAAATTCTGGATCAGTCAGTGTTCCCTTTTCTATATTAACCGTTAATAAAAATATTACTCTAGTTTACATTACCTGAATGTAGAATTTATATTAGGATATAAATACACTAAATGAGTTCTTATTTGCAAATGAATTATTCCACATAATTTGCTTACTTCACGATTTTTTATTTATGTATGTATTTTTGCAACCAACTCCTCGACCGTTCTTAATGGCAATATCGTCTTGGCCATGTGTTTGGAGATGTACTTGTTACATAAAAAGCAAATAAAAAGAACAAAGTGACAATTATTCTATTAAGTGAAATATAGTCCCTAACTACGTTATCTTATAAGATAAGTCACCACAATGACAAACTTCTTATATAACAGCTTAGGAAATTTACTTAATATAACTCTTCTGCCATCTTCTGGAAATCTGAATAAACAACAAAATTAATTACTAGTTTACGGAAAAATGAATGTTTATGGTAAGGCATTCATGGGTAGATAATAAAAAAATATGTTTATTCTCTTATTTGCTGGTAGGGGGAAAGAAATTTTGATGGTACTATGTGCGGAAAGGACAAATAGAAAGAAGTCACAAAATGTAAAATCATAACTCTGGAAGCTACAGAAACTAATCACAAAAACAATCTGGGGCTGGCTCGGAGCCCTCCCCCCTTGATATGCGACCGTTAATTAATCTTAGCAAGCGATTATTAACTTCTGTCGGTGAATAGCAGTGTCCCCTTGCTGGTGACTCCCAGGACGAAGGTACCGCTACCCCTTCTTACGTTGCCGCTGGTCTCGACGCACACGTGGCATTGCGGGATTGCAATAATAAAGACTTCTTTTGCTTTGGATGTAAGGGTTGCTTTCCTTGGAAGCTTGTGTTGCTTGCTTTGATTGCGATTTGAATCGAATAGCCAATTGAAACACGTGTTACACTTAGAACACGTAATATGAGGCAATAAATCACGTGTTTCAATTGGCTACTCATCCCAAATCGTAAGCAAAGCAAGCAACACAAGCTTTCATGAAAATCAGTCCAAAGATCTAACTAATTTGTACAGTGCAGCCAACATCATCAATGTAAAGGAATTAGAAACGTTATCTTCATAACACACTAACATCAGTTTTAATTTATTATAATTATTTTGTATAATGTTTATCTTTTTATTTGGGAAAATATATCAAAATATTCTTTTTGATACTATGAGTAATATACGGAGCTTCGTTTCCAGTTTTATTCCATGGTTATTCCGCTATCACGTATGCCTTGTTTACATTACTAACAACTTACCATGTTTAATGTTACACGAGATCATTTTAGTAATGTAAACCGCAAGTTACTGGTAACGTGGGTTTCAAATTTAACCAGAGCGTCAACTTAGATGGTTATCTTCTTACGTTAGTTATCTAAACGCAAGATGGCCGTTAAGCGCAGCTCACTTCGTGAGTTTATTTCTTTCGTTATCGAAATATATGACATCTTAATGATGTGTATCACTTTTAAAGTATAAAAGAATGATGGCAGAAGTAATCTACAAAATGTTGCCCAACAATCAATTAATTTGTGTTCATTATTTTATAATTTAAAAGCCTACCGTATACCCTTTTTCTTAGTTCCATGGTACTAACAATGGCAGTAGAAGCACGATAACCCAGTTAAGTTCCGTAGTCTAAACGTAAGTTATCATCATTCTCCGATGGCTTCAATCTCATTCTCACGGCCATTACAAGATTAGCATTCATAACTCAATTTTCATTCTCTTTTTCTTTTCGATTTATCGAGTTTTGAAAAACACTCCTCAACTTTTGCATAGGAATTTATATAATGTGATATTTCTTCCTCGAGTGTTTGTATATTTGACATACTTTCTTTGTTGCATAAAGTTCATAATTTGCGATTTCTTGAAATTCAAATAGTCTAGTTCTTTTTACAAAATGAACCAGTAAGGATTTAAGAAAGTTTCGAAACGTTAAAAAAACCGGGGATTTGACCAAATCGTAAATTCCCTAATCCCCAAATTCTTTCAACCACCCCCTCACCAATTTTGAATTTTTCACGGACTGCAAAATTCTACTTACACCACCTAATTGTGACTTTACACGGCCAACAAAGTTTTATTGATAAATCTTGTGAAAATGAATAATTATTGTGAGTCATATAAAGATTAAGATTATGAAGTAGGTTGAGTTAACATGGACAATTTCGTACTATTAACACATTTTACTAATAAAATAGAAATTTATTCTTCTATGTAGTACATAAGACTCGTCACTATCTCTATATACAAGGCAGGTTACAATTAATATTAAATATGGTAAATTAACAGCATTATAAATTATTACATAGTAGCCAAAACTGTGTGTTTTTTTATACTAAAGTTCTAAGGTATTAATCTTAACAACTCTTTACAGGTAAAGTTTTAAGAAACAGTCGTCCTTCAGTTATACTGACGAGAAGATTCTTGAATTAAAAATGCCAAGAAAAAAGAAAACACTCAAAACTTCTCCTGTATACCACCAGGATGAATCTACAAAAATACCACCTGAACCCCTTCTTGAACCACCGCCATTTGATGTCCCTCCAGCAGCATACCACCATAATACACTTTCTATGGCTCCGTCTCTGAATGGTAGTGTTCGAAGGTTATCTTTCTTACCATCCTATAGGTCATCCAATGAAGAAGATTATACGTCAGGCCCTAGTGTGTTAGGTATGTACTGACTACACATTTTATATCAGTAATCTACAGCAAAATCACAAAGTTAACATAATACTTTATAACTTATTAGACCAGATCATGAACTTAGGGCTGGTTTCCTTGCAAGCTTGTGTTTCAAGTAGCTACCCACCCTAATCGCAAGCAACGCACGATTCCAAGGAAAACAGCCCTTACTAGATCCAATTAAAGAAAAATGTAGAACTCTTGATATCAACTTTCAAAACCTAACCATCGACCTCCATTAATACGATACTGGATTGACTGCAGACATTGATAATTTCATGAATGTGTGAAGCTAGCGAGTGGAGAGGAAACTTAATATCGTTTGTCCACTTCCAGTCTAAACCAATAAGGACCAAATTTTCGATTACAACTCAGTTTTCTACGATTGATATCGCTGTGTGGCCCGTTCTTTTATTTATGTCTTAATTCTTGCAGAAGACGTAAATATTATTTGCAGTATTTTCTATTGTATGCAGAGTGCGGTACACTCATACATGAATAACTTAGTAATTAAGACTTGGATCAAAAAACGGGCCACACAGCGATATCAAGCGTATAAAATTGAGTTAGAACTGAAATTTGGTCCACATTGGATTAGACTGGAAGTGGACAAACGAGTTTAAATATTTGCTCTAGCATCTATCTTTCAACACTAAGTAGTTACTCCAGTATAGTTTATGTAGAGCTCGATGAACCTAACTTGACTAACTTTCAATTCTACGAATTGCTTTTGAGCAATTTTGAGCTTGAAATCATAGATTTAGGAATATAAATAGAGGGAGGCATCAGGCTGTTTTGTGGGTGAGGGGAGTGAAGCCAAGAGACGGAAGGAACGAGGCCCTTCCACCACATTGACTGACCCCATATTTAGATGCCCTCTTTTCCGAGTATTGTCTTCTTTTTCTTATGCAAAGAGGAAGTCAGGGCTGATTTTCATACAAGCTTGCGTTGCTTGCGATGAAAGTGAGCAGCCGATTGAAACGTGTTTTATTACGTGTTCTACGTGAAAGAGCTGGTTTTCATGAAAGTTTGCGTTGCTTGCGATTTGGGTGAGTGGCCAATTGAAACACGTGTTTTATTATAAGGTAAGTGTGACACGTGTTTTAATTGGCAGGCCCGCAACTATGGTTTCTGTCACCCGGGGCAAGCACGCAATTCGCCCCCCCCCCCCATCCTCCGCCGAGGTTTGGTTAGAAAAGTGTTACTCAGTTATACATTGCACTCTTAAATTACATTTAAAATAAAAGTAATGTTATATCGATTTTTAAATATTGTAATATAAATTATTTTAACCACAAAAATATATTACATTCGTTATGTACTTACAAATTTTAAAAATAACTTTGTACAGATTTCATTTTTCATTTAGCTTCCGTTTGAAAATGATCAAATTTGTTTGTTTGTTCATAAGAGAGCATAATATGGCTCCAAATACAGGAGACTTATACCAACTCATTTATTACATCACATATTAGTGTAGATTAGAAAAAAAGAAGAAAAATGGGGAAACTTAATACAATAAGCATAAAGACAACACTTAAATACTTATGGCGAATACTGAGTATTAGATACGTACAAATTTTGTATTATTTATAATAATATAATATACCGGTATAAAACAAGATAAATACATACTTCCTTACATACATTCATTCATGCATACTGTCACATTCGCATTCATACATGCAGGTATACATACATTTACCGATATAGAGACATATAAGCGAGTGTAAAAGAAATATAATATATTACACCTAAAAAGTAATCCTAAAATTTCAGCACTTGCGTGATAACTTACGTTGGGTTTTTAAAAACTTACATACTATTCCTTTTTTGCTACGAAGAATGTTTCTGAAGTAAATTCATTACAATAAACTTTAATTAGAAACTGGTACAGGTGATTGATCCTATGCCACAGCTATGAACCACTTTCACCACAGGTCAACCTACACTTTAGAGGGAGGGAAAGAGAGAAGGAGTTGGAAAATAAAGACGCTAAAAATATAATATGTACAAAATTTTGCTAAATA
>JAGDQP010063924.1:0-11649 GCA_022664845.1 Lepisma saccharinum
TATATATATATATATATATATATATATGGTGAGCAAATTACATCAGCTATCTAATCATATTTCCATCGTGTTAGTGGTTTTGTTGAAAAGACAATTAGCAGCTGAGAAAGCAACTTGTGTTGCCAAATAATATTTTTGTTTAGTTTGCTTACGCCCGAAGGATATCGTAATGTTCTTGTGGATCTCTGGTAGAGTACCTGAGGTAGAGCTGATAGATACTCGGGTTTTGTCTTTTAGCCCTTAACCAGTTTTATTAGAAAGGAAGACATTTTACAGGTTGTTAAATAGTGCGTCCCGTAGGAAACTAATTACAGAAAATAGATGAGTAGACGTCTTCTTCTTCTTTGGGTGTTTCTGCAAAGAGAGTTTTAGGATGAGGTGTCGTGCAAGAAGTGTTGCCTTCTGTGCACGTAAGGAAGACACAGGACGCATGGCATTCTGTGTGTCTAGGATGTACCAGAAGCGATGCCTTGTGTACAATAAGATGAATTTAGGTAGAGTACATACCAGAAGCGATGACTTCTGTGTATGCTGGGTTGTACAGAAACGATGCCTTCTGTGAACAAAGGAGTGATTAGTTTGGGCAGAGTACATACCAGAAGCGATGCCTTCTGTGTATGCGGGATGGTACCAAAAATGATGCCTTCTGTGTATCAAGATGTTCCAGAAGCGATGCCTTCTGTGAACAGGTAAAAGGAGAGTAGTTATCACCAAGGACTAAGTGATACCCTAAAGCTGGTGCATCGTGGTTTTATAGTCTTCTTTGGGGTTCGATCTTCTAAGTTCCTCTTTCGACGACTCCAACTCCCTCTGTATGTTGATAGCAACCCCATCTGTTGCGTTCATGGTGAGTTTGTTCTTGTCGTCTGCCGTTCTTTATGTGTCACTTTACTGTTTGTTGTGGTTACAACACTTGTCACATGTATGTTTATAAACACTGCTCTTGTTTACATAATGTGCGTGTGTGAGTAAATACACGGACCATTGCAATATTCTGACAAATCAACACACTGGTTTTCTTTCTTCTGTTGGAAGAAGTACTCTTCTATTCTTTGTGTTCAAAATTTATAGCGAAAAGTGATACAAACGTTTAATAGTTATGACAATTTTCGCGACATGTATTAATAATCTTTATGATTTATATGGTTTTACAAGCTGTAAATTGTTTCATCATGAGCTTAGCCTCATTGTAAGCTCCTCTTTCGAAAAGTAGAAATTTACTACCTCATATAACGGAGAGGCAATATTCTTTACTCTTCTCTCCTTTTACAGACATCAATTATAATCCCACAGCAACCCTCGTCTCTGGTACGTTGGTTCTTAATGCATCATTGATTATATGCTGCCGTTGTAAACTTTGATTTTAACCACTTCACTCGTTGAAAAGTTTCTTTCCAGAATCCCATTTGTGGCTCATTATGAAAGAAAGAAGCCATTAGCTGTCCTATTTAACCTCAAGACTATACATATTAACAAGGAAAATTATTTCTTGAAGGGCAAGCTAGAGACAATTATGTAGATTTTCTAACTAGTGGCAGAAGTGCATTATTTTTTTTTCTGGCTTAGAAGGAAACTAATTATACATTCATATTCTTATAGTGCCCTCTGGCCAAATCAACAGTACCAAGAAAATATTAATTGGAGGGATCAGTAAGAATTAATGGAACAATTGAGATGTTTCTGTAGGAAATGATTTAAATCCAATTTATATAGATCTTGAGACGAAAGTGGAAGAATAATTAAATACAAATTTCATTCTGAACAGCACTGATAATCTCCTGGTACAGAAAGTACACAAAAACTTCACCAAAAAGGAAATTTTGTGAACGGATGTGAACTTTATTTGAACCTACCGAAAAAATGTGAGCTTTTAGTGTGCTCAATGTATCATTTTGTTGGCTTCTGGCCCAAAGTGCACATTTTGTACACATTAAGTTCATATTTACTGTAGTTCATATCATCTACACTTCGTTTAGAGCTCACTTTAAGTACAATAGCCAATATTAAGTGAACTTTTCGTGCATAAATTGCGTAGCAGTGCACCAAAAGTGAATATAATATGCACTAAAAATGTGTCGTAGTTCATATTAACTTCACGAAAAGTGCATATAATATGCGCTAAAACGTGCTGAAACTGGGACATATTGTGAACTTTATGTGTACTTTAGGTGTACTTTGATTTTCAGTGAGAATTTCATTCTCAAAATGGGTGAAACGCCGTTGTAAATAGAAACAAACTTTAAGCTTTACATTTTAAAACGAAACGGAAAATCGTTGTTAAAATAGGTGTTAGCTAATTTTAGGTTCCTGTTTAACTGTTTTCAGATACCTTTAAAACAAAGTATTAAAGGATCAAGAAAATTACAATAATGCACTTCTCTTAGATACGTTATGTCTATAAATATATGCATACAGATCACAGGTTATAGATGAGGTAAACAGTCTACTCATTTATCTGTTCTGCTCTGAACCGCCAACAAGTGGATCTATTTTCATCCTTTTGCTTGTGATTTTTGCCCTAATCTATTAAACTATTTTCAATTCACCTAAATATTTTCTATTATACTTGCTCTGAACAATACTTGGGTTTAAATTCAAGACAGAATGCGGTCCCACAAACCGACATGCGAAGCTACTCGCCGGGAAAGTGCCTCCTCTGCACCACTGTACCCCCTCCCGGTCCCGCGCTCATTGGATTACAGGACTTCGTGCAGGTTACGAGGCAGATCGCTTTTCATACTTCTTGATAGGTAAAGTAATTTACTGCTCTTTAAAACTTATCAAGGAAAATATTTCACATCTCAAAGATGGGTTAATATCGTTGGGAACGAAAGTTTGAAACAAATCCTTTTGCGGCACTTCTTTTATCTAAAATAGGACATCTATGTAGTAGAATGGCTAAGTAGAGGTCTTGGTGGTGACTCGGGGGATGGCATCGGTTCATTCTTTCTGCAGATCAACTAAAATATTCGGAAATAATGTCCTTACACAAGACTGAAAGATAATTTGAAATTGTTCCATGTTATTGGGATCCAGTGAATACATAGGTCTGGCAGATGTAACACAGGTTTTCTAAAAGAAATTTTTATTATTTCACAAACCGATCTAGGTTTTAACATATATTGTAAGCTGAGAAGTAATTAATTGTAAAATCAGTAAGTCTTATAAATTATGAGATATTTCTGGAGAGAACGTAAGATTTCGAGAAATATTAAATACCAGTATTCTAGTTTAAAAGTTAAATTAATGAGTAATCTCATAATTGAAAGTTTTAAATTAATATAATTATTTTCAATATATAGATTGTATCGAAGTTTAAAATATTTAATGTTGAAGACAAGGATGATTCCACTTGTTAAACTTTACTTAGCTTCTTTTAATAGTAACACGATTTTTGTTTTCAGAAGTGCTTGTAAAGAGGAGTCATCCCTAGCCTTTCGTGGTACTCGTAATTTTAGAGGTAAAAGTAGAGTTTTGTCTGCAGAATTAGAATTTTGGGATGTTCTGTAGTCTAGAAGGAGGAGAACTAAAGTTTAAGATTGGTTCTCTTTATTACCGTGATATTTTTCACTTAATATTTTGCATAATGTTGCGTTCAGTAAGAACTTCTGAAGTGGAATCATGCGTAAATTCTTGCGTAAGTGTGTTATTTTAAAACCTTGGAGGGAAAAGCTGTGTAATAAATATTAGAGAAATATTTCTTTCCTTCATAATTTGCATATTTCAAGTACGAATGTACGTTTAGCCAGATCATCACTCAGACGGGTTACGAGCCTTCGTCATAGGTGCCTGTAGAGACCCTCAGGAAATTTAATTTTAATTTTAAACATTGAGAATAATCTGAATATCAAATAATGAGAAAAAATGAAATTGCGACGGTTAAAATGGACAGGCTATGTAGCTCAGATGGTGGGAAAGCGAAGACTATATTCCATCTTGGTGGGAAGGCCGAAGGGAAAGAGACTATTGGGAAGACCGAGACAACGTTGGGAACAACAATATTATAGAAAGGATCTTCTAGAAGTAGATGTTTGTGATGAGAACTGGCTTGATATTGCTAAGGACAGAATCCTGTGGCGAACGTTAATGCAGCGATTAACTTGCGGGTCCCCTAAGGCATAAAATAAGTAATCAGAATAACAGCTGGACACCAGTCCTATGAGTGAGAGCCTTCAACAATGGGAATATGACGTCAGTCTATGATGCTTTGGACGGTTGATTAGATTCGCAACTACAGTTATGCCTTGGTACCGAGAGGCTGTAGCTCATTTGGTATAGCATCGGCTTAGCCATCGGGAGGTCCTGAGAACGATGCAAGCGGCCACCCATCCTGACTGAGTTTCTTCAGAGTTTTCTGAGTCACTCCAGGCAAATGCCAGGAAGGTACCTACTAACTAGGCCTTGACCAACTACCTTCCAACGTCCTGTTCCCCTCTCTATCCCAATCCGAGCTTGGGGTGCCTAAAGGCTATAAATAAATTCAATTAACCAGAAATGAAAATCATCGAAGCACTGCGGCCATTTTAGGAGTTCAGAATCAGAAGCAGATTTCACTCTTCAATATCTCTTTGCTAATTTGAGGATGTTCGTTGAAGAATGGTACAAATAACAAAACTGTAGTTGGGAATACAAAAGAAACCGTATGAATCTATTCAAAAAAGAGTAGATTTATTAATGGAAACTGTGTGGTAAAAATAAACATAATCAACTTATGTTCAAAAGAATTCATATTATTTTCTACATCTCCCATAAGATATAGTCACAACTCACAAATAAAATTGAAGATTACAATGAATTATTCATTCATAGAACAGAAAAGTACTAATTTTCTTTCATTGTAATCGTGAAACCAATCGTTTGAATAACAAGCTCACTTTTACGTGATTTCCACCAACATTCCCTCCTGTTCACAACTTCCAGCTTTTTTGTTTGCAATCAACGTTTTTTCTCGTCTTTCTCTTTGTTTCTCTTTTCCTATCTGCGTGTGTGTGTGTGTGTTTGTGTTTGTTCGTGTGTGTATGTATGTTTGGCAACGGAAACCTGAAACTACTAACAGAAATTCAATGTTTGTGGTAGCTATATTGAAACGGTAGGCACTTGTCTCCCCACCAGGCTTATTCAATGTTTCTCCAACAACCCACAGCTTCTCCTCTCCCTGTTCAGCTTTATTTTCATTTTTTTTTAAAATCTGAAACGTGAATCATGACGACTTCTTGTCTTCTTGAAATTTATTGCTGTGAAACTGAACTGAAGAAGAAACCGAAATCAAATAGGGGAAGCGGTGAAACTAAAAAAAAAAAAAAAAGTTAGAGAAACAATTTCTTGCAAAAGGTTGAGAAAAGCAAACAGAGAGCTAGGAAACGAAAAAAAGAAAGAAGAGTTATTTGAAGGATAGTTGAAGCAAGCACTTGTAGACACTCATCCATATTCAATCAACACAAAAGGCGAAGAAGCTCTCTACATTACAACTCAGACAGAAATTTGTTGCGGAGTTCAATTCGGGGTACCATGTGATATGAAAGGGTGTTCCAAGACTCATCGCACAACTTCCTGACTTATTCAGGTCCTGTTTAAACTAAATATACGGTACTCTGAAGATATGTAATCTTTTATTTCATTCTGTAGTATTTTCGAATCCTTTAAAAAAGAAAACCGTCAGAACCGTTTAAACTTTTAGGTCAGTCAGAATGATTTGGAGAAATAGGTTTTTAGAAAATTTAAGATTCAAACTGCCCTCTCCCACTAAAAAGTAACACTATTTCAAGTGGACACTCAGATCTAGAAGAGATATGCCTATTCAAAATGAGCATAAAGAACTGAGTTTCTGTGTAAAATATTAGGTGCCATTGGCCAGTGGTTCAAGAGAAATTGACAATACAATAGTCAGATTCTTGTCTGTAGAGAGTGATACAAAAGTGTTGAAATACCATTGTATTTTTAAACTCCCGAAAGAAATGGAAAGCAAATACACAGTAATGGGTACTGGGTGGAAGACACTTCCTTCTTAATGTCCGTCATCTTGAAGTCCGCCATATTGAATCTCGACTGATCTTCTTAAATGGGAAGGGGGTCGTCATTCTGAGCTAAAATTTTACGAGAAATTCGTTTCTGAAATCCGTTTTGCCGTAAGTGTAATACTGTGAGAGAAAAAGGTATGTGACGCTAGCAAGAGGTAATGATACAATTACCTAGAAACGCCCATTTCTTCTGAAAATAACGACGAAAATGAAAAACCCAAATGGATACAAATTGTTCCTGAGTATAGTGCCCTATCGATATGAATTTACATGCATTTGGGTTTCATTTTCATCGTTATTTCAAGGCAAAATAGGTGTTTTCAGGCTACTGTATCATTACTCCATTCTAGCGTCAAATACAATATTACACTTACGGCAAAACTGACTTCAGAAACCTATTTCTCGTAAAATTCTAGCTCAGAATGATATATTACACGACTCACTTCCCATTTAAGACAATCAATCGTGATTCAAGATGGCGGACTTCAAGATGGCGGCCATGAAGAATATACCCTCTACAAAGAAGCGTCTTCCACTCAGTACCCATTACGGTGTATTTGCTTTCCATTTCTTTCGGGAATTTAAACATCTAATGGTATTTCAACACTTTTGTATCACTCTCTACAGACAAGAATCTGACTATTGTATCATCAAGTTCTCTTCATCCACTGGCCAATGGCACCTAATATTTTACACACAAACTCAGTTTCTTATGCTGATTTTAAATATGTATATTTCTTCTAGATTTGAGTGTGCACTTGAAATAGTGTTCCTTGTAAGTCACCATAGAGAGTGTGCGAGGTTGATCTAGTTTTCATGTCATAGGATAGAACAATATGATCAAGTTGGCTCTGGCGTTGGATTCCTGTTTGAAAGTCTTCTTTTTCATTTCACTATCGGTTGATTTTCTGTTTGTCTTGACACTAAATATTTACAGTATAATATTCCTTTAAAACAAAAAGTATTATAAAGCAATCGTAATTTATACAGACGCTCTATATATTGTTCATTCCTTGACAACCTTTCTAAAATGAACATTCCTGTCTTGGAAGGATAGATGTGTTTTCTCCTACCGCTGTCAGGAAAGGATGCGGCTTTGAAATTATGAAGTGAATTCCAGGTCAGAACACATGAAGAGAGAGAGAGAGAGAGAGAGAGAGAGAGAGAGAGAGAGAGAGAAGGGGAAATGGAAGAAAGGGAATGTTATGTAGAGGAAAATGGCAAACCGGCAGAAAAGAATAAGAACTCCTTCCCTCGCTATTACACTCCAAAGTTTCAGGCAGAATTTTTGCCGGAAACCAAAGCAGATTGTCTTCGGATCATTTTTCTCCTGTTTTCTTCCCCATATTTCCTCCATCATTTTTTATTTTATTTTTATTTTTAATAGTCCTCCTTTTTTTGTCGATTGGAATTTACGATATTGAAGCGGAAATATTATATGCGGTTGATTTATTGCTTTTTTTTTTTTATAGATTCTTTCGGTCTTCTTACGCATATTCTTCATCCGAGCGAGAAGTTGTTGTAAATATCAATTCAACAAGACTTCGGAAAGTATACATTATTTATTTTGTTTAAGAGAAAACTAGAGAAGGCAACGTACCTTGATCCTGCACGTGAATATATCTGTACTAATTGATTCCTAAATGTACTGATACAGTTTCGTTATTACTGATGATATATTAGCATTCAAATATCTTCTGTTTAGCAGTTTTAGTGATAATGATTAATAAAAATCATTTGTTTTCTCGTCTGTCGAAGGTTTATGGTAAGGTATGCCTCTTGGTAAGGTAAATCAATGTGATTTTTCATCGACTTCCGTCACATAAAGATTATATTAACATCCTTCCGATGAGAGGTACGGAACAGCATTCAATGCGTATTCTACCTGTTAGAGATAAAAATGAACTAGAAAAGAAACAGAATTGAATTAGAATGATTTTAGAAACTGTTGTAACAGACTTTGTTCACTAATCACTGTTTAGACTGTTGTACTAAAATGGACTGACACAAAATGTTTTGATATATGAAGTGTATTATAATAGAGTTTTAATATGAAGCAGATGCTTATAAATCGGAGATATTTATTGCACGCCATTATTAGAAGTCTGATCTTGAATACGTGAGATAGCTATTATATAAGCCTTCAATTCTGAAGAGTTGAAACTAAGATGTGAAATTCTTGAAATGATCAGAAGTCTAACTATGGTAATCATGGATGACAAATTAACTGGAAGAAATAAGTAAATTTATAATTATTTGGAAATCAGTGCCTATTGATTGAGTTCATAAGTGATTCTAGTTTGGGGTACACTTTAGATTATCGCCTCATAAGTTTAGAACCTAACCTATTGTTAGGCTACCCTAATTTATGATAGGAGTAACTTTACATTAATATCAATTTGGCGACTTGGATTCAAGATACGACCCTACACAGCATGGCAGAGTTGAAGACATAATTTTGTGCATATGATGAAACAAGAGAGAGACTATTGATAATTATTTGGAAAGGTTCAAGATGCATTGTGAATTGCAGGAATTAAAGAAAGAGAAAATGATACAAATTTTATTGACCTCCATATCTAGAGATGTATTTACAAAAGTTAAGGACTTTATTAGACCAAAGGACATTTCCCAAATTTCCTTCAGTGAACTGGAAAAGGTACGAAGGGGGAAGTATACTTTCGAAGATTTTTTCTAGGAAGTCCATTGTAGCCATTGAAACGTAAAAGTTCCACAAATTACAACATCAAGTGGGACAACCAATGATAGATTATATTTCATCACTAAAACACCAAGATGCAAATTTGATAATTGAAAACTATCTTGAAAATGAGAACATGACAGTTTGAACCAGTATGCTCTGATTTTATATTACATGAGAATGCTGTTGCCTCATATCTCAGAAAATTCATCCCCGATGGACAGATGGAATAACTCTTTTCTTAATTTTAAGAAACCGTTGTTTACAGAGTAACAAGTGAAGTTTTTTATTTTCCAATTATTTATTTTAAATTTCCATAGTTCATTGAAAAGAGAACACTAAAAACTACTTGAGTTCAGCGTGCATGACAACACTCGTTGCCTCGTAATCAAGGGGTCTTCGTTTCGATAGATGGTGGAGACACAAATGGTTCATAGCCCAATTTGCAACTGTAGGACATGATGTTCATCGGTTCATACCGGTAGACCTACACTCGGACAAAACAACGGTCAACATCATCAGCAGCAGCACAAAAAAATTAGGCACTGCTGAGTCGTTCTCTTTAGAAATATCAAAAGAATAAGATGCGTTTGATGCACGTAAAGGTATGTCGCGTTTGTTAATAAAATTACATCTCTCAAAAAAGAAAGAAAATCTCTTTTCTGTGTTGCACAATTTGAAAGACATTTGAAAGAATTTATGAAGAGAAGGAGAGAAAACAACAAAATATCCCACGGTGAGAATTTTGTCATTTTAGAAGCACAAACAATACAAAATTCATACGAAACAAAAAAGAATATTAGAGTTCACACAAATGATTTGATTTTATCTTAACAGGAAAAGAAAAACTAACGGAAAATTTATATCTGAGTGACTGTAGAACGTTTGATTAAAGAAACAGATCATTTTCTTGTAGAAGTGATCATTTGAATTTATTTATGTTCTAATGATTATGGTTCAGACAGTCGAAGTGATCATTTGTTATGTTGAAGGTACGGGTTATGCTGTACGCTCAACAGAATGACTTGTAATAAAACTATAGCAATTGTACTGCGACCGGTTTCTTTAACAAAACTCAAGGAACAGGACCATATATAAATTTTCTTATTTCGTGTGGATTGACCCTTTCGTACGTAGTCAAATCTGGTTTCACTGAACTAATTCCGCAACTAGCAATAATGCGCTTTAATATTCTAAAATATTGTTGGCGTGAGGAAAATGCATCTTAAAGAGTGATTATATCACCCATTACTTCGTTTTGTGTGAAATCGTTCCAAATATGGAACACAGAATCAAATATATAATTCAAAACTGACACACAAGGAACATAATAACATGATCTCTCTACATTCTGAATATCTTCAAGGAATAAAATTAGCACGTATTAACATTAAAGAAAATCGGTTCTTTACTAGTGCATCAGACAAAACACTAACCTCATGTTATAGGTCTGAGCCAGAGTTGCTTCAAATTTCATAAACAAATTCCATTCAGTTTTAAGTAACTAACGACATTTTATACTGAAATTTGAATAACGTGTATGTTTTAACAAGAATCCAAATTACCGACCATGTAGCTTAGAAACGAAACTAATCATCCTCACGCTACTAAACTGTAGACTGAATATTTAATAAAATGAAACGTATTTTTGGTTCAAGAGCAATAGGAGTTAAGAAGCCAAGATCACAACTTCCAACAGATATTATTTTGGAAACAGAGATCGATTAGGATGAATAAACTAAAAACGTAGCAAGAATTCTTCAGTTGTATTCATTTAGAAACAAACGACCGCGATAATTATTTGTAAAGCGCTAACCTCTGGTGCTTGAGGTCGTCGCGTCGGTTCGATCCCTGTTCATGCCACGTGAAATTTGTAGTGGACAAACCACCACATGCGTCAGTTTTCTTGGTGATCTCCCGTTTCCTCCCACTTAATTTTACCATTTGTTCCATTATTGTCCATCCAGCCAAAGTTGCCTAAAGGCCTTAGAAAGTATATTCATTCAGAAACATGTATCATAAAAAGAGTTAACTGACTATTGTTAATAAATTAATGTAATATTTTGGGTTTAGATTCTACAACATTAAAAACAAAGTTCCTCTCTCCCGTGTGTGAGAGAGACAGTGAAAGTGAAAGAGTGAGAGAGCGAGAGTTAAAGAGTGTCGGGTTCTTTTCTCGGAAACCACCCTTTTAACACTCACATATGTGAAAGCTTATGATACAAGGGTTTCACGTAATGAAATATTAAAGGACTGTAGGGCTTCGGAGCGTTGCCAGTGCAATATCAACATGCACGGTAGTGCATGAGCCAAGTTATTCACGTCAGAAAACGTCAGCACTGCCAGAAGCATGTTATACAGGAACAAGAGTTTATGGCAAAATCGATGATTTGGGGGCCCCGTAAGAAAAAAGATGTTAAAGATAGGAATATGAGCTTTTGTCGTTAAGGAGATATGGTAAATATGTGCAGATTTACAAAATTTCATATTCGTATCTCAAACTATGTTCTAGTTGTGGACCCCTGAAATTGCACATTTTAGGCTAACTGACTCACTCACTCACTGACTCACTCATCATATTGTTTAGGGTGTTTGGAGTAAGCTAGAAACATGAAATTTGGTATGAAGGTAGAGGATGATAAGTAGATAAAGGAAAAATTCCGACATTTTGAAAAGGTCGCCATCTTGGATTCAAAATGGATTCCAAACCTAAAATTTCAAAGAATACACAGCCTAAACGACTAAAGATAGAACAGTGAAATTTGGTATGAAACTACATCATTGATAGCAAATTAAGAAAACTTTTTAAAAATTTGAAAAAGTCGCCATTTTAGATTCAAAATGGCCGCCAACCCTAAAATTTTAAAGAATACACAGCCTAAACGGCTGCCGCTAGAATAATGAAATTTAGTTTGACAGTACAACATTATT
>JAGDQP010063926.1:0-11649 GCA_022664845.1 Lepisma saccharinum
GTTAAGGTAAGGAAAATACAAGCATTTTTACGTAAAATGCATGGGTTATTCTTTTAATTTTCACCCTATTTTCTTTCATCAATTACATGCAGAGTTGAAGTTTTGCAAAAATTCCTACCTTCGTTAAACTACTACTTAATATTTATATTTGTCATTCCATTAGAACCCATGCATTTTACGTAATAATGCTTGTATTTTCCTTACCTTAACTAAATATGTTGGATCAGTTTTCAACTTTTCATGATATACACATGATGCCATGTGTAATTCCAATAGTTTATAAGAATTGGTTCATGCTATTTTTTGTTTTCCTTTAGCATATGATTTTGTATTTGTATGAAAATAATACTATTTTTTGTTCTGCACCACCATGTCACTGGTTTTTTTGCATAATGTTGTTGCGTCAGTGTCTGTTGCTCTAAGACATCAGTCAAGTTCACATTCTCAAACCTTCCAGGAGTTCCTTATTAAATTTTCATATATATTTCGGGATTGAAATGTTGCTGTGCACTTTATTTCAACTTGATTACAGTATTTTATGATCCAAAATTTCCATTGCATGCACTGTAATGTCTTTATAAATACTAAGCACTAGATAATCTACTATTTAAATCTTCCGATAGGTAAATTGAGTTAACCATGGAACTTCCTTTCCAATAAAAATAAGCCGGTTAATACATGCACATTTCTGGATATTAGAACCCCAGGCGTCTGTGAAATTAAAAGCTTTGACCACATCATTCATGTGATTTTAGGGTTGGCCTTGGATATGTTATTTCTGTGAGAACTGGATTTCAAAAATTTTGTTCCGTTGCTATTAGACTCCCATATCAAAGAATTCATGTTTAGTTTTTGTAATTCTATACAAATTCAATGATGAAAAAAGTTCTCTCTTTGTTGTTTCTAGTTATTTCCTCTTTGAAAATGAGCCCACTCAAAAGCTAACAAAGAGACCGTCAGTGAGATCATATCGAAACCAACCCTAAAATTATGCTAGGAGAATCTGCGTCCTATTGGAAGAAACCGAGTTTGGAGCTGGAATATTGGTCGAAGTGTACTTGTAGCGACTCCCGCACCATCGGTTGGTCGCGATATATCTTATCTTCTCCCCTTTATTTGTGTGTCCTCTTTTTCTGTTTTGTTGGTGCTTTGTCGGTGATCACTTTTTATTCTTTAGCCGACTTCGGCTCACTTCAAGGTGTTTTATTTGTCCAGGTGACAAAGAAGCTGAACCATTTTGGTTATCTTTTTCATTACTGTATTGGCGGAATTTAATTCTTTATTGTTTCTTAATTTTATTACTTAATTATTCTTTGTATATTTTATTGCCTTATTTTCTTCAACAATTTTCCTTTCGTTTTTGCTGAGAAAGTTAGGTGGTTAGGCCACACCCCCTTCCTCTTTTGATCCCTGGTTTGATCCTCGTTTCTGATTAGCTGTTGGCGAGAGATACAGTTCAGATATAGCCCTCGAATTGTAAAAGCTACAGTAATAACGACTTCCTTCGAAAATTACATATGAAGTAAATTTGTGATGCAGCTCAGTATTTTGAAGTCTATAAATATAAAAAGCAGCCTCGTCTGATAATATATACATTTATAGTAGCCGTCTCCTTCAAATTCTACAAGGTGAAAGCTGAAACTTAATATTTTGCTGTTTGGTGTTTCTTGGTTGGAACGGGAAGCGAACGACGAGAATCATATGGTGGTTTGTCAATGTGTGAGATGATTTTGTGTTTATATGTGGTGTGCAGTGGTTCTTTTCTTTCATTTTTTCTCAAATAAAAAATAAATATAATCATCTGTGGTTCTAGTCCCCTTTTCTACTGTGTGTGTGAAGTGATTTAGTGTACCTACAGTATGTCAGTGGTGTGCTTTTCTAGTGGAAATATGTGTGAAGTGGTAATGTTCGCTTAATTTGGCAGGCATCTAGGGTCCGTTTACAATCAGGTTTGTATGGTTAATGTCTTAAAATTCTCGTTCTCTCTCTGAAACTCAAGTCTGGTTCACATATGTTTAGATAGCGAAATGACAGCACGTTAACATTGATTCGAAAGCGTTGAATATTTTACCTTGCACTGCACTATAATTGATGCTACTTTTCAAATGCACGTTCTTTCCCCACTCAGCATTTTGTTTGTTCATTTCGGAATTTGGTGTGGTTTAAATTGCACGATATCTCTACGTATGTCCGTTTTGTTAAACATAAAATTAACCGATTCGCAATGTTTTATTTCGATTACAAGCCAAGTTTAAAACTCCTCCGTTGCTTTCGCAAACCGTAAGTTCAATAGAAATTCGTTCTGTAAATTTATACCTAACCCGACTATAGTATATCTTGACTGTATTATCAAATTGGAGGTTAGGTTGTTTTAAGTTCAAGGATAGATACATGATAGATTTTGACAACGAGTTTGGAATATCAGAGTTAAACTTCTGCCCAGTAGTTATATTTGTAATTAATCTTTTTCGTAGAAAGAAATGTTACGCCTCGGTGATTGTAGAAATTTCTGTTTAACTGTGCCAAAGTGTAGAATGGCTAACCATATTTGGAAATTGAAAGTAACATTTCTTTTTTTTTTTTTTTTGTAAAATATGTGTGTGAAGTCATGTCTCTGTTAACAATTAATTTACGATCACTAACTTTAGGAAATAGTGAAGTGGGGTGGTTAGTCCATGCTTGGCCGTCTCTACCTTCCAAGGTGCTAAGATGTAGGACTTGTACTCAATTTGATTGAAGGCTGAACGCATCTCAGAACGTCCGGCATGAAGCCAATTAAGAAAATTCTCGAGCCTTCTTACTTGTAGTACTGAAACTAATGAAGTCGTAAGGTTTTGTTTTAGCAGCAGGAAACACTAACGAGGAACTAACGAGAGTTTAGTTCTCAAATTAAATTTACAAATTTGTGAATGAAGTTTAACTTGAACTTAGCCCTAACCATTGCACAGTGGTCCAGAACCGCTCAAAATCTGGCCAAAACCCCAAAAACCAATGTCAGTAGAAAGAACCGAGACAAGTCTGGTATCAAACAGAAAAGTCTTATCTATTGAGAAAGATATGGAATTGTGAAAAATCAGGCCCTTTAGTCCGTGTCCTCCACGCAAATTTGCATTGCAGTGAAGTTGCTAAAATTCCATTTTATGAAGGGATTGCCTGTCGAAAGTTGACCATTGTAGTAGAAAGAAGTGCAATATCATACTGCAAGAAAGCAATGTCTT
Source organism: Lepisma saccharinum (assembly GCA_022664845.1). NCBI lineage: Eukaryota > Metazoa > Arthropoda > Insecta > Zygentoma > Lepismatidae > Lepisma > Lepisma saccharinum. The sequence goes on from JAGDQP010063926.1 coordinate 3,219, forward strand.
GAAAGCTGCCTGGTAGCTTACAGTATTCGCATATTTAATTAAAAATGGTCTGTGAAGTTGGTTGCATGTTCAATAGGGTGTAATGCCAGTAGGTGATAAACGAAAAGTTTATTCTATGTGTGTTTAACTTTCTCGTAAAGTTATAAGTCGCCTGAAACGCTATGAAACTAAGGTTTTGTTTTCAGTACATAGATGAACACTTCCTTTAGTAGAAACCAGAATTAAATTTTGTTAATAGTTGCTATTCTTTGTTTAAATGAGAAAGTTCGTTACTATATGCTCGGTAATTTGAATGTAAATTTGGGAGTATTATTATTAATGCATGAATTTTCTCTACACTCTTTGCAGATATGTCTTATAAAACGTCAAGAAGAGCTCAGTACCAAGTACTACGGAATGTGAAGGGCAGGAAGAAAAGCAAAAGAAAGCGTCTGATGGAATTTTTCCAGAGCGAAAAGTCGTCGACGTTAGATGCAAACGCGAAACAGCAATTAGCTGAATTTTATTATCAACTTTTCCGAAAGTTGGAGAAATATAAAAGAATAATGAAGTTTTCCAAAAGGATAACACACTATGGTTGGATAGTGAAGTCAGGCCAGCACTGCACCCGGCTGACCTGAAATCTTGGGTCTTACTTCGCTTTGTGCGCGAGCTGCTTCCGGAGAAACTCATCTCAGGTCTGGCGCCTGCCGGCGTAGTTCTTGAAGTTATTGATGATGGTTTGTTACCCTTCTGTGTATTCAAAACAACTTCACCGTCCAACCATTGTGTGTTATCCTTCTCGAAAGCTTTATATATTCTTTTAGATTTCTCCAACTTTCGGAAAAGTTGATAACTAAATTCTGCTAATTACTGTTTCGCGTTTGCATCTAAAGTCGACGACTTCTCGCTCGGGAGAAATTTCATCTCTTTGGCTTTCCTTCCTGCCCTTTACATTCCGTATGACTTGGTACTGAGCTCTTCTTGTCGTTTTGTAAGACATATCTGCAAAGAGTGTAGAGAAAATTCATGCATTAATAATAATACTCCCAAATTTACATTCAAATTACCGAACGTATAGTAACGAACTCATTTAAACAAAGAATAGCAACTATTAACAAAATTTAATTCTGGTTTCTACTAAAGGAAGTATTCATCTATGTTCTGAAAACAAAATCTTAGTTTCATAGCGTTTCAGGCGACTTATAACTGTACGAGATAGTTAAACACACGTAGAATAAAGTTTTCGTTTATCACCTACTATTGACATTGGTTTTTGGGGTTTTGGCCAGGTTTTGCGTAGTTCTGGACCACGGTGCATTGGTTTGGCTTCAGAATATTTTCTAACGAAGCTTTAACATAAGAAAGTGGTGCACTAAGAAGCAATAACGATACACTAAACATTGACACAAAATTAACCATTAGTGTACTGTGTCTTTGATTCTCCAACGGTTCTTAGATTCAAGCATCTACCCTAATGAAGCACTAACGACAAGATTCTTTCATTGTAAATACTAACGATGCACTTATGATTGGCACAAACTATATCGTTTGTTTATCAAGTTCAAGTTATGAACTCGTGTATTAACTTGAACGTGAACCTGGCCCTAACATGATTTTGACTCTAGCAACTACTCTAATAAAGCGCTATCGTTAGGAAGTGGTGCACTCAGAAGCACTAACGATATACTAAGCATTAGTACTAATTTTAGCGTTAGTTTTTAAACTGTGAGGCTAGCGTAATGTTGGCATCCTTGCTTCTTTCTTGCTTCTAGCACCTTCATCAGTGAAGCACTCACTATGAAGCACTAACGCTGCACTAATCATTTACACTAATTTTGTTGATAGTGCCCCAAGTGGGAGCGATCACGGACGAACATTTGTGTCATAAGTATCAACGTGCGCTAATGATGAACTAACAATCCAATATCATCGTGTGTAAAGGCGACAAAATATTTTTGTTGGTGAGGCCTCATTGACTATTTTATCTTCAAATTTTCTGAAGAATTGCGCGTACTAACGTTAGTGTAATATGTACTACCGTTCACTAACGATGCCCTTACGAGCAAATATTTTTGAGTCTACATGAGTCAAATCTCTGTGGATGGGAGTAACTTAAACTCAAGTTAAGTGCGCTCATAGTTTATTCATTGTAACTTTCATAAGAATGAAGCACTAATGTAGGTGTGATATGCACTAACTATGCGTAATCGATTCAATAGGTCTGGCCAAGGTTGGTTAAAAATTTAAATAATTAATGTTCCATACATATTTCTTCTCTGTATTTCACACAAGAATTGAGTATGGGTGCTGGTGTCATATGCACTAAAATACTCTTACTATCCAATGTGTTTGGGTCCGAATACGTTTCAAGTGCCTTTGTAAACTGGACTATCTTGACCTCAAGTTACTCAAAACACAATTTCTTTCTATATGTAGCTTAAAATTGGAGCACTAACGTTAGGGCCACGTGAACTAACAATTTTCTAAACATAACATGAGTTTTGGTCCGTATAGATCTAAAATGTATTTGTGCAAACTGTCCCCATCCACAGATATTTCTGTATCTCGCTTAAAAATGGAACACTAACGTTAGAGTCATATATTTGGGTCCGCATGGATCTATAATATCTTTGTAGACCCAGCCAAAAATTATTTCCTATATCTTCCTTAACAATGAAACACTAATGTGCGCTAATGATACACTAACGATTTCATATATTTAAATCCAGATAGAATCTTAAATTTCTTTTGAGGTGAGGCCAACTTGACCTTAAGTTGGCCTCAGAGTTATTTCCTTAAGCTCGTCTAAGAATGGAGCAATAATGCTAGTGTGATGTGCACTAACGATGCAATAACGAACACATAGGGTTTAACGGGTGAAAGCTGGTATCAAGTTGACCGCCGAAAAAGATTTCCTCTTTTTCTTTTCCTATAAGAGCACTAACGTTAGTTCGCTAGCATTAAGGCACTAACGATGCACTGACGAACCCTTATGGTTTAACCCGCGGGAACTTGACGAAAGTTTATGGGAGAGGCAACTTGACGTCAAGTTGGCCACCCCAAAGTTTTTGTCTTCTCTCTTTGTTCCCATTGGAGCACTAGCGTTAGTGTCATGTGCACCAACATGCATTTAGAATGCACTAACTATGCACCAGCGATCTCGTAGATTTATCTCCCTCCACATGGGTCTAAAATGGGTGAGGTCAAATTTACGTCCAGTTGGAACCACCAATATTTTTTCCTAATTCTCACTTCAGAATGGAACAGTAATGTTAGTGTCGTGTGCACTAACGGATGTATATGTTTTTATTTGGAGACCATTACGCGGACTATGGGGGTGGTATGTTGGACGTCTAGTTGACTTCCTAGGCAGTTTATTACTTCTCTCTCTGCGCGCATTAGACCATAACGTGGGTAAATAACCCTAACATGCACTAACGATGCACTAGCTACCTCGTACATTTAGGTTTGCGTGAATCAAAAGAAATTTCTTTCTGGGTGAGGCCAGATTGACGCCAAGATGGTCCCACCCATATTGTTTCCTAATTCTCGCTTGAGAATGGATCACTAAAGTTAATGTCATGTGCACTAACGAGCAATAACAATGTACTAACGAACATACATGTATTTATTCGCGTGAGTCTTACGAAGGATTATTGGAATGGTCAATTTCACGTTAAGTTTACTTCCTATGCAGGTTTTTACTTCTCCTTCTGGCCGCATTAGAACACTAACGTTGGATAACTAGCACTTACGTGCACTAACGATGCACTAACGACTCAGTATGGTTGGTTCGAAAAGGGTCTCATATTTCTTAGTGGGTGGGGCCAACTTGACATCAAGTTGGCTTCACCCACAGTTTTTGCGTTACGTCTCGCTTAGGAATGGAGCACTAACATGCACTAATGATTCACTAACGACCCAGTATGGTTGGGTCGGGAAGGGTCTAATATTCCTCAGTGGGTGGAGCCAAGTTGACGTCAAGTTGCCCCCACCCACAGTTTTTTGTTATATCTCGCTTAGGAATGGAGCACTAACGTTCGGGTCTTATGCTCCAACGACCCAGCAGCGCCGACTCGACTCGACTCGAACAGTTCTGAGTACCGACTCGACTCGACTCGAGCAGCTCCTGAGCGCCGACTCGACTCGACTCGAGCACATAGTGAGCGCCAACTCGACTCGACTCGAGCAGTTGTGACCACTGACTCGACTCGACTCGAGTAGATACTGAGCACCGACTCGACTCGACTCGAAACTGACCGAGTCGCGGTTCGAGTCGAGGGAGTCGTTGACATCCATAGTCTGACCATCGACTTTCAGTAATACAAGCACGGTATTCACACACAGCAGTCATAGCTCGTCCAGTGTAAACGAGAAATGGAGGTATCGAAGCAGCTGGTCCGCGTGTTTGTTGTACGACTTCATAGTGCCGCATCAAGTCATCGCATATGCCAAACATTTGGTGAGAATGCCGTGAACGAACGCACCGACAGGCACTGGTTCAATACATTCCATTCGGGAGATGTGAGCCTTGCTGATGAACATCGCAGTGGACAACCACATGTGTTGGATGATGAGGCCCTGAAAGCAGCCATCGAGGAGGACAGTGATCTAACATGTGATGAACTTGCAGAAAGGTTCCATGTTTCCGCTGAAACAGTCAGACTGCACATGCATGGGATAGGGAAATCATACAGGTTAAGCAAGTGGGTACTCCACACGTTGTTGGCAGCCAACAACGAACAATGAGTGACAGCCTGTTTGTCCTTGTTCAACACCTGAACACACCCATATTTGATCGTTTGCTCATTGGTGACGAAAAGTGGGAACTCTATGACACTCTCAAACGTACCAGACATTGGTTGTCGCTACGTGACACTGTTCCTCATACGTCAAGACCATTTCTGCACCCACGAAAGGTTATGCTCACTGTATGGTAGACTTGTCGCCAAGTGATGCATTATGAGCTCCTACCACCTGGTCAGACCATCACTGCTGACCTCTACTCACAACAGTTGCAAAGGGTGCACCGTGCATTACGGCAGAAGGAGCCGGCGTTGGTGAATCGCAAAGGTGTGCTGTTCCTCAACGACAATGTCAAGCCACATGTGGCAAAGAGGACCCTTGCCCGGGAGACCATTCAGCAACTTGGGTGGGAGATACTGTACCATGCACCATATTCATCGGACCTTGCGCCAATAGATTACCACCTGTTTCGTTCTCTCGACAACCACCTTAGTGGGAGATCCTTCGCCAATTAGGGAGACCTGCGGAACGCACTCACGGACTTCTTTGCCTCGAAGACCGCCGACACTAATCACCAGGGTATTGTGCAGTTGAAGAAACGTTGGCAAAAGGTGTTGGATGCTGATGAAGCTTACTTCGAAACCTAAATGTACGTACCGTCCACTGTATTGCTCTTTGTTGGTCACTGCTCTAGAACGGCGAAAACTTTTTTGGTTACATAGTAAAACAAAATTTTTAGTTACGAAATGGAAAGATGTTTGCAGTCCGAAACGGTATTATCTTATAACACTGTCCGGTTTTCGTGTAGTTCCATTATGAGAGTTACAAAGTGAGCGCTGCGATTAATTCTGAAGTGAAGTTTCTTAACTTCTGAAATCCAAAACGAACTCAAGTTGGAAATTCGTCTAATTTGGTGACATTTCTTGTCTGTTTCTTACGATGAGAGTTGGCAGCAACCCTACTGGATTTCATTTTGAACATTTATAACCAAGAAAGGGATATATATGAAAATGTTCGGGTATACCTGCTGTTTTAAAATTGTACACTTCGCATCAAAAAACTTGCGATAGCGAACGCCGTGCAGCTAGGCAAACCAAATGGCACCTTCTTATCCCACACTCGTGTCTGGTAAACATACCCCTCTTCCTTCTTCCTTCGTCACACCCATAGTAAAATCAGCAAACATCATGAGCACGTTATTTCGGTAGGTTTTTTTTTGTTTCTGTTTTTTTTTCTTCAAAATAGACATGTATTAGAATCGAATTTTATCGATAAAATGAAAGAATAAAAGTGAGACGAAACAATATACGTAAGTTGACGGAGGGAGCAATTTAAACACACAATGAAAAATTGAAACCGATGAGTGCCTTCAGGTAAAGGCAGAGAAATTAGAGAGAGAGAGAGAGAGGGAAGGGGAGAAAAGAAGTAGAAGAAGATGGAGTACAGATAAAAATATGGAATTTAAATGTAGTAAAAAAGAACCTAACATTATAAAGTGCAGTGCTCACAAATCTAACAGCAAGATAGAAGGGACATTTGGATTTTATATGTTTTTCAGGGCTATTCGAATATATAAAGGGCGCTTGAAAATTCATTTAGACCCTTTCAACATTGCGACCAAAGTTGATGGTCAAATTAAATACTCATGATTTCCAGTGGAGACACATTTAGGTTAATGTCAAAAGTGTAACACACATGATTTGTTTGTGTGTGGTTCGGCTGCAAATTCGGTGGGGCTCTTTGAACGTACTGGTTCGGAATAAATTATAATCATGAATTCCGCCAGGATTTTCAGATTGGCGTGTGTAAAGTCAAAATTGGGAGGGTGTAGGTAGCTTTACAATGTTTTTGTCAACTTTTGATCGTGAAAATAAAGTAAAAGTTGGGGATATTCGCAAGGATTTGGGGCTGACCCCTCCCAGTTGCCGGGGGTCTGGCGGAATCACTGATTGTAACAAACCATGTAGATACCGTGGTCCATATCTTCCATTCCAGACTAGTAATGTAAATTGATCATACAAAGAACATGAATGGATAATAATTTTTCTGCTTAATTTCTATCAGAAAGAGCCAAGATTATAATTCCAAACTGTATCAAAATGAAAAGTTCCAAATGTTCAAAAGCAATATTCACATGTTCCTATAGGCATACCATACATTACATGTTTCACATTTCCAAAGTGAAAAAGGGAATACATAATATTATGTTGATAAATTAAATTATCGGATGGAGACGTATTTTTTGCCAAACTAATATAAAAACAATTCTTCTCTTGAAATAGCTAAAAAAAAAGGGGACTATTTTCTACTCATATCTTAATATGTATCTGTTCCGAACATGCCACTCTAGATTCCACCTATTGTGAATATAACGCTTTAATAATTACAACATTAATGAACTAGTGTTTATAACAATTCGCACACATGGAATAAACCCGGCAGAGCTGAAACGGGCCCCGACTGTAGGGGGGATGCTGATCAGGTTTTGGACTGTGTCATCAGGTTTTGGACTGTGTCATCAGGTTTAAGATTCGAACGCATTCTGACGCGGTGATTCGATGTGTGATTTGATAACCTGGAAGATGATGGAGAGATTTTAATTGTTTCATTGCGTTTGAACAGTGTTTATTTCAGGGGTGACCAGAATCGGATTGTTACCCCGAGAACACGAAAAATACGACGTCAAAATTCCCAGTTAAATAGATTTTCCAGACCGGGTCAATCGGGTTACCGGGTCACTCATGTTTGGGTCAGTCCCTATCACCGGGTCATCGAAAGTGACTCGGATTTCGCGGGGGAATACGCACAAACAGAGAGAGTGTGTGTAAATTAAGAGAAGAAATAAACATAAATAGAGAGAAGGAGAGGTAAAAGAAGAAAAAGAAGCAGCGAAGACACGATAACAATACATCAAGAAAGAGAGGAAGAGAGAAAGATCAATGAAAAATATGAAAACTACATTATCATTATGCTAAACAGCACACACACACACCTGTTTACTCGGATTCTGACCAGTGATACTTCGTTAAGTTCTCCACAGTCCAGAGATGAATCTTTGTTTGAATACTTCAGTGTTTGCGAAAAAGAAACTGATTGGTGGTGAATCGAACTCAGGTTTTCAAGTTAGAAGTCCAGCACTATAGCGATACTCCACAGGCGACTTTTTCCATATCGTGCTCAACAAATGCTATAGTGTTTGTTTCTACGAATAATAACATGAAAATGGAAACTTCATATCAATGTCGTGTTCTTAACTGTTCCCCCTGAGACTTAATTTGGACTTTTCCAACCAACATTCGTAAATCGTCTTTCTTTCTATAATGACTATTGCTTCATTCCACAGTTGTAAATATTATCCATTTTTTATGAGAAGTGATGGTTAGATTCTTCAAGACCGCTTTGTAAAAAACCTGCCTTGAACAGGATTCGAACCTATGTTGGTTTGCTTTAGTACATCAAATTCTGGCACTTTTCCTCTACTCCATTTTGCTACCTAGTTATAAAAGCCATGAATTACTAAGTTCATGTTTGGAAATAGCCAACTTCGTTCTGTAAGTTCTTTAAACCAAAATGCACGCGAAAAGTTCTTATTTCAATCACTTATAGACAAATTAGTGCCCACTAATATCCAAAATAACAAAAGTCCAGGAAAAATGAAATAATAACAGCTGATGCAGTTTCTATGCGTCGTGGAAGTTCAAAG
>JAGDQP010063927.1:0-11648 GCA_022664845.1 Lepisma saccharinum
CTGAAGTGACATCCTTTTTAAGATTACCTAATGAAGAATATTATTTATGAGTTGCTACAATTGTTTTACTTTCCATTGTGGGTAATTTTACCTTTGTAATGGTATCTAGATATATTTAGTTCTTTTGTTTTTAAACCGATCGTTGTCCACCTTTTTCACCAAGTTCTTTATACGTAAAGCTGTCTTCCGTGGTCAAGGTGCTAGATGATAAAGGTATGAAGGAGTATTTCACTTGATACTTTGTTTGGATTTCCTCTACGTTTCGTAAACCCATAAAGCCTATCAATTGCCAAATGGATACTAGTAGATACAGTCTCAGATAATTCATGATGCACACTCACTGTTAGCATCAATGATTTCTCTGATAGCATATGGGTAGCACATCATGATATATATTAACTCCCACTCTGTTACATACATTTGTTGACTTCTTTGTCCAATTATTATTAGAGCACCCGTATGAACGTAAGTAAATAAGGGAATATATAGAGTTTATTTTGCCTGTCAATCCGTCTCCCCTAGATCTCAGCAACTACAAGTCCGACAGAGATTAGCCATACACTGTTGGTTTCGTCATTGTCTGAAACGGTGGGAAAAAATTATAACCTTGGCTCTAAAACTGGCTGGTCATTTTCAGTCGCTTAGTATTCTTCATCTGCATCTTCGTGTGTCCCCCACCAAGAAGTTAGACAGTGAAGAACCATACACTGTTGGATTCCTCATGGTCTGAATAGGTGGGGAAAATAATGACTTTTACTCTAAAGCTGGCAGATCCTTTTCAAACGCCTACTATTCTTTCTCCCTCTCTAAATCTCAGTAATTTCAAGTCAGACAGCGATGAGCCATACATTGTTGCATTCGTCATGGTCTGAAACGGTGGGGAAATAGACAACTTTAACTCTTCAATTGGCAAGTCATTTTCAATCGCTTATGTCAATTGTCTATTTCCCTTCTCCTAAATCTCCGTAACTACAAGTCTGGCAGAGATGAGCCATACGGAATCGTTATGATCCAAAATGGCAGGGAAAACTATAGCTTTGATTCTGAAACCGGGAGATCCTTTTCAATAGCTTAATATTCTCCATTGGTCCTTCCCCTAGATCTCAGTAGCTACAAGTTCGACAGAAATGAGCCATACACAGTAGAATTATCTGAAAGAGTAGAAAAGCTATGACTCTTATTCTAAACCTGGTAGGTCCTTTTCAATCGCTTAGTATACACCATGTGTATGATTGCCTCCAAGATTTTAGTAATTACAAGTCCGAGTTTGATGAGCCATACATCGTTTGATTCCTAATGGTCTGAAAGGGTGTTTGATTTTTCTGATAACTCTTAAGAGAGCATTTGATTTTGTACTTTGATTTTGTCCACAATAAAACAACTACTTAGCTTCTTTGCTTTTTTTTAAAAAAAACTTTCATTACTTTTACCAGCAATATCATAACATCTTGAAAGTTCCGTGGCACTCCCAATAAATTTCGTGAGCTAACTATATACTTTTAAACATCTAAAAACTGAAATAGGCTTAGTTGACATTTTCTACCGCCATTTTTTTTAAAAAAAGGCACATACAAATCTCGTCCAAACTGTGATGAAGTCTACCCAATTTTTTTCTGATGGCTAAATATGTGTACTAGCTGAACTAAATCAGAACTAAAATTTTTCCGCACTCCTGTATTCAGCAGATACGGCTCCCACTGACGTTTTGCTGTTTCTCCAGTTGCGAGTTAGGCGTTTGGACTCTTGTGGTAACATCATTGGAGAGATGGAGCAATTATTTGAAGTTGAGCCTCCAATCTTCTACGAAGTTAGTTTCCGGAAGGTCAAGGAGCGGTGGCGGAAGTTTCTGAATTTGGGTGTAGACTACATAGAGAAGGGCAATACCATCATATTCTTTTTCGTTCCTATTTCAGTTTATTCTTGGAGATAACTTAAAATTTAGCGATTACTTCCCCTAGTTACTACTATTGTTAGTTTTCCTATTGGAAATAATTTATTAATGAATTTTATATTTCCCAGTACATGTGCAACGATTTAATGCAATTCGACACCTCATTTGAACAACTTCAAAGTATAATTGCGTCTCCGTATTTTGTGGAGAATCAAAACACAAGCTATCGAGATTTATCCCAATTATGCTGGGGATTGTTCTCATCTACTACAGCATCTTAGAAAATGTTGAGCTAAGAGCTACGAAAATATAGTACACACTTACGACCTGTTTCCAGAGGATGGTGTAAGTCAGAAACCATCGCAAGTAAATCGAAGCAACTGTAGGTAAGTCGGGGTATGGTCTCAATTTCAAATGGACGTAAGTGAAGCGGCTGTACGTAAATCAGAATATGGTGTCAATTCCAAACTGTCGTAAGTGCGAAGTGTTGCAATGCGGAATATGGGTGTACATATAGAAAGTCTTTATAAACTGCTTATGCATTCCTAGGCCCACTTAAAAATGTTTAAAGTATATTCACGTCATGACGCACATTTTCTGCAGTTGTTCTGCTCTGCACCGTTTTCCTCACGATTTTGATTCGCGTTCACACTCATCTTCACGTCTTCCTTTGCTCTCACACTCTCAGTTACTCGCTCTAACCCTCACACTTACGTATGCTCTTCGCTCCACACTCACTCATACTCAGATTCATGTTTCAAATTCGTTCTCTAAATTTGAAATACAAAGTTGATACAGTGCTTGGTGAACATGTAGTACCTTTGGGCAGCAGCTGCTAACAAATTTAAGTGTGTCTAGTGCGAATATTTTTTATGGTAACGAAAAAACTGTCTAATTAGATTTACCCGTTTGTGCAAGACTCACAACACATTGAACTAAATCGCTATCTAATTGTAACTACAGCGTTAAATGAAACGGCTTCAACTAAAGATACTAAAAGTTTATAAATCAGCCATGTAACGTCCGTGAAAAAAACAAACACATTTTTTCAAAAGGAAATCGGGTTTTAGTTTGTGCGCAAAAAGTAGGTCATGTTGTCATTTTAGTAAGAGACTGACTCCCTAACATGTGTATGTTTTCAGTTGAGATTTTAGTTTCAAAAAAGTAGACGGTTAAAAGTCAGCTGTAACGTCCGTGACAATTTAATTGTAACATCCGTAACTCTAGAAATCAGTGTATAAAAATTCGCAGATAGTGTTGTAATTAAATTATTGATTGGCTTTAGACGTTTACAACTTCAACACAAACTACAAGTGTATCATAATGATTTTATGGTAAGGTAGAGATCAGAGTTTGTCACTTCAATGTAATAACTTATGAAGTGACTTCACAAATTTTGTTACATCAGTGACGACACATTTTCATCAATTTTCTCAATAGTAACAAATTTAGATCAATAACATTTTCTTGATAGGATGATAAAAACATTTCACATTACTTCTAGTCATAACAAACATCATAATTTTTCTTTTCCTTTAAAAAAAATGACACTCGAAAAGTGTGAAAATATAACATCCGTGACAACTAGAAAGGCTGAAATGGAATTTAATATTAGCACAAAATATTAGTAAACAAACCTACTTCTAACCATACAAAGGAAACGAATTTTATAAGTTAATTAATGTTGCAGTTGTATAAGATCATTCATATCATCTTGTATTTAATTGTAGCACCTCCCGCCATATGCTGTTAACAAATGACAGTTCCTTATTAGAAAGTAATATACCCTAAATCAAGGTTCGATATTTCGTATGGAGTATCATAAGAAATGTCTTGATGGATTGCATACCTAATGAGGACAATATGCTATATTTGGATGTGAAGACTAATGCGACCCACACATAGACACTCACGGCACGCACGTATGCAAGCTGAGACTCGAGAACACACACACAACATTCTATTCTATGTTAATGTCTCCATATGCCTCGAAACATTGGCCAATGCGAATGTAATTGTCCTCAACCACCTGCACATTTCTAATACAACTATCATTAGAATAATATTTGAACAAATTGAATTGTTCAATTTTATTTTTTAAAAATTTGAACCGTAGACGTGGTGTACCGTGAAATATACTGGAATCTATTTTGAGTGTGTTTTGAGATATGAGAAAACTGTAACAATAAAAGAGTGTCGACTAGAAAGATACGTCCACGGAAGTTAACCTACTGCAGTGCTTGATTAGTTAATTAATATTAACGTCCTAAACGAGATAGTTAGCTTAGGACGGAACCAGAGGAGTAACTAAGAAACACAAGAAGTTTACTTTACTTCGAAATTACCCAAAAAGTACCTGGTAGGCATGAACAGCTATCTTACAGACATTTCTGTAGCAAGAAAAAATATACAGTGTCTACAATAATACACAAGAATATTTATTTACTCCTTACTAAATCTGTTTCTTCAAACGTTTAAAATCTATTATTAGTCTTCATTTTCAAAATGTTAAAGCCCAAATTGGAAATTCTTCATAACATTACTGATGCAGTGATGCTGATATTTATAATCTTTGCTTTTTTTTGGGGGGGGGGGGGGGGTAGTGTTTGTTAGTTGGCATCTAAGCAGGAGAAGGTCCGACAAGGATATGAGGAAAGAAGCGTTCACAATCTTATTAGCTTGTTCCAACCCGACATGTGCCTTGTTAGACTAAGGGGAAAATCGTAGGAAAATCCCAGTCATGATGAGCGACAATTGGATTTAATTAAGTCTGTGCTTTCATTATTAAGGAATGTGAAAAGTTGTGGTGCTTGGAAAGAAAAAAAAGAGCTCCAGCCAACAATCAAAGTTCGGAGTTCGGAAGGGTGCCACTTACAAAAATAGTGGAAGAAAAAGAGCTACAGATTTCTGTGAAAAGTTTGTTGGGTATTATTATAAATTATCAGACGGAAAAGATTGGTTTCAATGCACGATATGTCAACTGGGGTTTCATGAGGACTGTTTTGGCGATATCATGTTGAGTGGTGAATGAAGCGTTCGTGTTGGAAACCAATAGGTTTCACTAATTACACACTGTAGGGTTCATCTGCTATTTCGAACATTGATCATCGGTTATTATGTGATCTCACTAAACCATTTTTGTAACAATGTTTATTTAAGACTTTTTGGAGACAAATAGGTCTCACCATTGGTGACATATTTAGGTTTCGTCCACCCTGTAAGTAATCTCAAAGTATTATTTCTGCATCAACATTTAGTTTTGTCAATTAGAAAGTACGCTATGGGGCCATCTTTGTCCATGATTTTTTTTCACAAGGGCCATCTCTGTGGGCACCTATTTGCATTCATTCTGTATATATACTTCAACATTGCTTTCGTTAACACTAACCAATTACTAAATTAGAACAGACAGTCATGCGTATTATAGTAATCAAGTAGAAATACCGCAATATGAATCAATAAACGCCAACGGCAGTGACGAATTATCGTCAAGAGATAATTCCGCTAATTTATCTATCGTAGATATGTGCACATGAGCTGCACCTGTTCAATATTAAAAATGCATTGCATGTGAATTTGTCGTCTCCATATATTTGTTTGCATGCTTTAAAGCGCATTTTGGCGTGTTGATTATCTGTGACATTTTTTTATTATCCATGCGTGTTCCATTTCCTTCTCCTTTGTAATGTTCATTTTGTATTTTATCAAAACAGACAACCTTGGTCATTTGAGTATAGTGCTTACTGTTAGAACAAAAATAAAAGAGAGAGAGAGAATCGAGAGAAATAGTAGCTATGCGTGTAAGAGAAAAAGAGAGATACAGTTAAAGCGTGTGTTTAAAATTCAAGGAGTAAACAGTCATTTGTCTTCTGTACTTTGTGGTTAGCTTGTCACTGTTTTATCCAGTTTTATGTGTCAAGCGTGACCTCCCCCTTTAACCCGAATTTTTTTTTCAAAAAGCTAAATCGAATGAAATATGGGTTATTATCTAATTTCGGATTTCTCTGTTGTAGCGGCGGAGATCTGTATAAAGAACGTCCCTGATCTTCTTAGTTTTAATACCACATTTAGCGTGTTCAGAAAATTTTGACTCCCTACTCAAAACTTATACATATAACAGCCCAGAGTGAAAATAGATTAATACAAAGAATTCAAAATTTCACTCTTACGCTTGATCAGCACATCATGTTATGTTCAGTTTAATTCATTGTTATTCTAGCGGGCCGACAGGTATTTTACGCTCAGTGAACAGCCTTTTGTTCAAAGGGATGGGGAATATAGCAACCAGAGCCTTTGTCTAGTGTAGAGGGTGATACAAAGCTTCTGTTTAGCAATAATATACTCTATATGATGAAAAGTATCCGACCAACCACCTGAAAATGAAGTATAAATTTGGACTACCCTCCATCGAAAACACAAGCAGTCAATACGGTGTTGGTTCACGCTTAACCTTGATGATAGCCTGCACTATCGCAGGCATACTTTCTATCAGGTGGTGGAAAATGTCCTAGGAAATGGCAGTCCATTCCTCGCGGAGCACCGAAATGAGAAGATGTGGGTCGCTGTGGTCTAGCACAAAGTCGGCATTCCAAAACATCCCTGGAATGTTCTATCGGATTCACATCAGGACTCAGCGCAGGCTAATCCATTAGAGGAAAATTGTTGTCGTCAAACCACTCCCCCACAAACCCCATACCTGAACTGGAACAGGAAAGTGTTTAAAGTATCAACGTAAACTTTTGCCGTAAACTTCCGACATAAAGCAACAAGGGGAACAAATCCCCTCCAGGAGAGACATGACCACACTCTAACCCCACAGTCGGTGCTATACAGACTGGTAGATGTCGTTCACACCCACACCCTACGATCGGATCGCCACATTGTATAACGTGATCTATCACTCCACTCAACGGGTTTTCACTGTTCTGTGGTCCAGTTTTGACGCTCCTGACACCAGGTGAGGCAGCGTTTGGCATTTACCTGTGTGACGTGTGACTTATGGGCAGCTGCTCAGCCATGAAAACTAAGTTTCCGCACCTCGCGCCGAACAGTCATGATACTTAAAGTAGATCTTAATGCAGTTTGGAATTCCTGTATGATGGTGGCGATGGATGAGCTAAGCTATAGCGAACTAAGCGTCAATTTTGAGGAAAACATGATATAAAATTACCGTTCAGTTAAGTATTCAATATTTTTGAAGCTTCATAAAAGAGATGTATGACGAAAAATATATACAGATACAATTTCAGTATGAAAGATTGGTAGAATAGCTTCATTGGGTATTCACAGGATGTGGAAATACGTTAAATCGAAAAATTTGCTTTCGATTTAAAACATTTAGTAAGCTCAAAATGAGTTCTATGTTATGTGATTAAGATGGAAATGAGTTCTATGTTATGGAAATTAAAGATGGTGCTTGGCACATTGTAGTTGAATTTGGTTGCGATTTATAATACTTTATCATTGAACTCATTCAGGTAGAAATAAGTGTTTTCGACCTTTGTAAAGAAAGAATTCATGTTTTGTTTTTTAATTTTATACTTTTTCAACATTTTGTAAAATTAAGTTTAAATTTTACCATATAACGAGGTAAAACAATCAAGCCTACAGGGCGAGACATGTTAAAACTGTCATGGTGACTTTGTAAATGAATATGTGCTCTTTCGGATGGAAACTGATCGAGGGATTTTAAGAAGTCAGCACGATCTCTAGACGTTGTGTGCGTATTGAGTTTGGCTGTAGGTTCTACTAGAAGACATATTTATGCTATGAAGTCAAGTAATATACAGAGTCTACGATAGAAAATTGTAGATGAAATTTGAACGTCCCCCTTCAATAAAAAAAAATGTGTCCAACCGCAAACAAATTGCAACAGAAAGTCTGACAACTGTTTCCTTATCAAAAAAAGTGTGGTAAAAACGACGAAATAAAGTTTTGCAACACCACTGTAGTCATAAGACCGCCATCTTGGAGAATAGCTGCCATAGCCGTCTTGCTGTTATTTTATCGTTTTATGCTTTCTGAGACGTGGTTGAATTGTTTTTATCACACTTTTTTCATAAGGAAACGGTTGCCAGACTTTCTGTTGTAATTTTGTTTGCTGTTCGATTATTATTTCGATTATTTTTGCCCGGTTATTTCTTTGTAGCGGTCATTTTCCAAGATGGTGGCCTTATTACTACAGTGGTGTTGGCAAACTTTATTCCGTAGTTTTATTCTTTTTTCATAAGGAAACAGTTTTCAAACTTTCTGTTGCAATTTACTTGCAGTTCAACTCTACTTTTACCCGGCTATGAGAAATATAGAAAATATTAGACAATCTTGAAATAAGGCGTAACGGAAAAGACGAAAAAAAAAAAAAAACAACGTGAAAACTAAAAGTATTTGAGAATATTTCTCCTTAATTACATATATGCATAAATTATCTTTTCAGTTCTTAATGTAATCAATTCTAGCTGAGTAATCACTTTCGACTCTCTGTAGAGAAGTTGGAAGGGGCGCTTGCATTATGTGATATAATCGAAAAGCCATGTTTGAAAACATATGTTTGAAAATGCTGTTATTACTACCATAATGTTGTAAATTATCCGATAGTGTTACAAAAGTCACGGATAGTTCACTTTTTAACAATTACAACCGATTGTTCTACAGCAGGGGTCTCTAACCTACGGCCCGTGGGCCAAAATTGCCGTTACTTTATTCTACATTGGTTCTACAAGAAAATAATTTTTAACGGAAGTACGGTAATTTAGCCATTATTTTTAAATATTCAACAGAACGCAGCATTAAATTTACTATATTACTTCTGAGTTGGTCCTTTGCTCTCTTCTTGCTTAGCTAATTCGATCCGCTGACAAAAAAGGTTGGAGAACACTGCTCTACAGAAAAATCTCCATACTATACATCCGTGGTGCTTTCTGCCCCAAATCACTTGTTTCTGCTATTCGTTTTGCTTTGTTATTCCATTTGCTTCCTAAAGTGCACTGGGAGATACCTATCATTATAAAAATATGTAGTTGTTCAAATGTCATAACGCATATCATTCTACTCTTTGAACCTTACAGATTATATTTAATAATGTATTAACAAAACTTTCCTCCCAAATAGGATTTTCTTTCTTCTCTCACAAACTGTTTCTTTTTCTTCTAGTGATCCCATATATAACTGCAGCTGTACATGTGGGATTACGTCATACTATATCGGATTGGCTCGTGTGTACGTTGTAAGTAATATCGTGCTGAACCTCTTCGCCCCACCGGTCCTCATCGCTCCGCTCTCATATAGCAATAATGTGAATTAGTATGGCAAAATAATACATTTCATGATAGCAGCATTAGAGTATTTGCAGAACCAATATTTTCCAAATGTGTGCAGTTTAAAATTTCCATTTAAATTTTTTAATAACTGATTCCGTGTCACTGAGTTCCCTATGGCTTAACACCGGCTAATTAAAGAAACAAAAATATTTGGTTACTTATACCGTACACTAGTTTCTTAAAGAAAATCTACTGTGCAGAAATTAAGAAAAGACTGGTTTAACAGCTGATTTACTGATTAGTAACGTGGTTGCATTGTTTGCTTACAAAGGTAGTGTATGCGTATGATATTGGGATACGAGCTACGGGTAAGAAATGGAATAAAAGATCCATCTTCATGGCATTAAAACCTAGAAAATAACGACCATTTTTATAACATTAAACCCTCCAAAATTCCATATTCTGAAAAAAAAGTATAAGCGACGATTTATTTCTGAAATAATTTTCTCCTTGTCTCTCATCCTGTGTGTTATGCAGCCGAGCCAAATTTGGCGGCTGGGTGTGTTGCTTGACAACAAGGGGTTCGGCGATGATCTGTTGCCCGGGCGAAACGAGCCGGTTACAGCGAGTTCTGAGAAAACGTTGATGTAGAAGAGCTAAAGTGATTTGTCAATGTATCCATATTTAACTGAGAATGTTACCAACTTGATTCCTGGAATTCAATTCAATGCATCTAAAGTTTCCGTGGTTCTCACTGCCACCAACGCATCACTTTGTGCTGCTGTGTATCTCTCTCCTTACGTGAGTTACCGTTCTCCGCTGAGTATCACTCACGCTTCCTTGTCGTAATTAATGTGAAACAGAGCCAAAATCAACAAAGTGAAGAGGCAAGGATGATTCATTTGACATATATTTTTTCACCCGTGATGTCATTTTTCATTCCGAAAGGAATGTGAATATATCAGGTTGATACCATTCTTGACATTGTTTATGATTTTTTCTACACTATAAAAATAATACATTTCTTTTAAGCATTTTATATCCGTTTGCTGATTTTTTTTTTAGTTCTCTGTTTGAGAGAATGTAAGTAATATGTATGAAAAGCGATGGGTTTTCCTGAACTTCTATTTTCAACACTTCTTATGTACTTAATTGTCTTAGGATTAGTTTTTAAATACATATTGGACACACATTGTTCACATGGTATTGTAAACTGCATGTTAATTTTTTTCATTATATAGTAAGAAAAGTGACAGGTTCCGTTTGTTTCTTTGTAACAATTCATTAACACAGTAGGCCACCACCACTAGGACCAGAGTTCTATCCCTACATCTATCAACTTCATCCCTTGTAGATACCAAAATAGCTTAATGGTTCACTAAGACTTACGTGAGGAAGTGGACGGAAAGAGAATGTTTCGTAAGTTGATAAAAAAGAAGAAGAGTTGACCTATTTAAAGCTTCGTAAAGTTCCTATTAAAATGTATTACACGTTGCTAGAACCCTAGTTAGCGGAGAAGTTAGCACGTTCGTTTCTGTGTTCTTGGTTACGGTCTCAAATATTGTAGGCGAATTCAGCACAGGGATATCCTGTGATAAATCATCTGCGTCTATTGGGCTATCTCCAGGGTATCTCAAGACAGTATACGAATATCTGAATGTTCAAAATGAGCGTATATGTTATTGATATTCCTTTCGGTATCCCAAGTATATCCTACGAATATGTTAAGAAAGTTATTCGGAGATGTTCTCAGAATATTCTAGGGTTATTCTAGAAATTCCAAGCTATAATGTTCATGCAATATTCTCAGAGGTATATGCTAAGAATATATTTATTTATCCACAAATGTTGGGGGACATTCTTCACATATAAGCAATCTATACGCGATATTTCTAGAATATTCTGTGCTCTGGAGATGGGGAAGGATTCCTTGCCCACTTTATTAAAGAACTGTAGGTCTCGTCCTTAGAAGCTCGCCACCTCTTGCGTGAATTCTATTAACTAAAAATGTACATTTTGAAGCTCTTATCATTTAAGCTAATCATTGTCTACCAGTAACGTCTTACTAATTAATGTGGAATTCCATTGCTTAAAGACTTACCACAGTTCGCTGTATGTGCTGGACGTTTGTTGATGACATTTTCTATTAATGTTGAAATGTTAATTTTCTTTAAATGATACCTTTGTGTTTACTTAACCGTGTGACTTGTCTGGAAGCTTATTTCTCGACTCGTCGCAATTTTCTGGTAAGTTTTCTCTATGCACGAGTTGTCACATGAACTTTCTTTTCCGTTCACAAGACATTTTTCCTTATCTTTTTTTTAAAAAAGAAAAACTTTCCTTTTGTTTTCTCCTTTGTAATTCTCTTCCCTATTTTCATCTTTTATTCAGTTTTCCTTATAAAGAACGCCGACTGCTTTCTTCGTTCCTGCATCCTTTTCCGCCCGCGAGCTCCTACGGTTAAAATTTTCCACTGAAATGTCAAGACACAGAGGCGCCTA
>JAGDQP010063928.1:564-11648 GCA_022664845.1 Lepisma saccharinum
TGTAAAAGAGTTTACATCTGTGTGGAAGATCATATCTGGTTTTCTTAGATCATCCTGGCTTCTTGTTCTGCTGGGAACCTGTCTGGGATTAATTGTAGTATCTTTGACATTAATTTTAACATTATCGGACCTAGAGGGAATAAACTCTGCCGTTACACATGGAGTATCAGATAATAATTTGTACTTACCTCTGCTGCGCCGCAGTAGTCTGATTTTCACTGGAGGAGTCGCCATCTGATCGAAGCCTTTTCCTCATCCGCATTCTCTCGTTCTTGTATTCTCCTACTTTTCAAACTGCTTCAATAAGGGGCTCACTTCTCACAAAACCAAACACAATTCTTAGCCACTGATTTTTTCTTTTAGCTTAGCGCCCTTGGACACTAGCTTCCCCGATGGGGCACACCAAACTAACACACACGCACAGGTTGACTTGAGACCTCAGCACTGGTTTACTATAACACAGTCTTGCACACTTACATACTCCTTTTGAATCTACCTTACCACTGAGGGGTTTCAGCCAAAACAATGTTCCTTTTACAAATGTAAGCTCCCTTGGACTCTCTTCACGCTTAACTCTCTTAACGCTGGTACGTGTTCTATTGGAACACCAAAAAGATCAAATAATAAGAGGAAAAAATAAATACTGAAACACAGGAAACAAGCATGTAAAAAAAAGAAGTATTATTTGGCTTTCTAAAATATATTGAAATGTTCCTCTTTTGCATGCGATCTTTTTTTTTTTTTTTTTTGTATATACGTTACTTTTAAGAATTAAGAACTTTACTTTTGAATTAACTTGGCTCGTTAGTCAAAGGTAAGAAAGAGAAAAAACAAAAAATATTACTACTGATAGCCCTCGTAGCGAATCATGTCTACCGGAGTAAGTAATTAATATAGTAATTCGAATTATATGAATATAATTATTTTAGAAAAAAATAACTGCAATAAAATATCACACTTCTCAATATTTCGAACGTGATTTTATGAAAAGGTAACCTTATTGTTTTTTCCTTCAATGATAACACATAGGGATTTTTGTTAGATATATAATAAGATATACAGTTTATTTTTCTTATTAATAATGATGGCAGAAAGAAATCTATCGATTTGGTGGATATATAGAACGAGAATTCTTATCTTTGAGTAGCTATTTGAAAGCAGATCCATTATCTAACTAGTTGATCTCTTTGTATACCAATCGGGCAACTTTGGTTTTAACTAGAATACTCAGACTAATATTTAACGCTTTTTCGTACAGACACACGATTAAAAGAACAATATCTCGAATTCGTGTAATCTCGTGGAATACGAAAATGTCCTGGACTTCTCTTGAGCCTGTCGTGGCATCGCTATTACTAACCCCAGTAAGGCAGTATACTTGCATATCTGACTTAAATCGCGGTTTTGAATTTTAAAAATGAATGTAGTTCCGTAGCTGTATGGAATAACATTTAAAAAGTCTTAGCGCGCCGGTATTGAAATTTTGAGCACGTTTAGGTCAATTTTAATTTAATAGGCGATTTTACTTCCTTTTTAGGAGCTTATATTTTTTTAGCTGTTTGCCGGCCAGGTCGCTTGCCCCCTTTGCCTCCCCCTTAGATCCGGCACTGAAGTACAGTACATCAGAGCTGAAACGGGTCACCAGTTCAATCGGGGAATTCGGGTCAATGCTTAGTACCCAGCCTGACCCGGTGACCCGAAAAGCAAAGCAGAATTTATTGTTTCAAATATTTACTTAGTATACACAGCTGTGGTTGAGCAGTGTTTCTTTCTGGGATGACCGCGACCGGAAGTACTATACCATTGAGGACGAAAAATGCGACGCCGAAAACTTACTAATAATAGAATAACACACGAAATTAGACTAATATTCCAAGATTGGGTCACCAGTTCATTTGGCTTAAGATTCGTTAATCGGGTTACAGAGGCGACTGGATCAATTGCGTCACTCGGGACATGTTGGGACCGAATCTAATGGTGGTTTACTTGTAAAATATTGTTTTTTCCTCTCTTTCTTCGAAAATAGGCCTATATCATACCAATCAGTTTGGTTGCGTCTATTCTTTAGATTAAAGTTGAGCAATAAACTGTCCCAGTTGCCACTTTTTATTTTTGTTTTCGGGGAGGGGCAGAAGGGAGTGTTTCTATGTATTGTTCACCATTTCTACTTTTTTCTACACAACGAAAAGTTACTTTCTACTCCTTTGTGTCTTTTTCTGGGCAGTTTATATCTCCTGTGGTTTATGCAACGACTTCAAGCATAGATAGCTATCAGTGGAGGTGCCGATTTTATTTTACACAGTTGGTAACTCTAGCTTTGCATTCCGCCCCCCCCCCCCCACTGGATGCAAAAGTAGACTCAGTATTTATTACTAGTGAAGAAAAAACTTGATTTAAACACAAAATCTTAGCCTTCTTTAGTCTCAAGATAGGTGTTCAAGTGAGATGATGTTCTACATATAGAATATCCATATTTCCATAAGCAAATGTCGGCGGCCCGCCTTCATGATTACCGGGTCGACGACTTTTGCTTATGCGGACGTGCCTTATGAACGGACTATAGGACAAAATGTCAGATACCGACAGCCAAATAATGAAACAGCAGTGACTTATATAAGAAACAACGATCTACAGAATTGCATAGAAGCAACGGTCGGATATGCCAAGCAGACAGATAATTCATAGGACGATATGAAAGGGAAATTTTAATTGGGATTTATTAAGCCGTCAGGTTTTGACATCCTTATTTCTAGACATATTATGACATTTGTGACAAAGTCGTGCCATATTTGAGCGCCTCTAACTCAGAGATCTTGCCATACAGTCATACCTCCCACTTGGGGGAAGGTGTCACCCCTAACGTGTTTGATCACCCCTAGCTTTAACATTTTTCGGATAAAAATAGATAGAAACTCTGCAAAACTCAATATCAATCCTGCTAAACCCCAATTTTGACTTTAACCCCCTAAAACAGATATTTGGATAGAATCCCAACTCTAGGTACAAAACTACACATCTTTCGAATTTCGTCAAAGGATCTTAATTTATCTGAGAAGTTCAAGCTTCAAAATATTATAATAACTTTCCTTAACATCCTGTATGTTTAGTAGTTATTAAGGTTTCATTGTTCCTCGTTACCTGCCAACAAATCCTTTATATGAAGAACAGAAAGTATAATGTTTGAAAAATGCATAGACAGGTGGCATACAGCTCAAGAAAATGATGTTTTGTGTACTTATTATCAGAAGAGAAACAGTCCGAGAAAGGCCGAGTACACCAAACCTCACAGCTTACTTTTGCACTTGCCATACATTTAAGAAACATAAAACTAATAACCTAATGATATTATTAAGCAGATGTAGACCAGAACTTCAATTAAGTAATGCACGCCCTGTCTACTTATGACTTCTCCGTTAATCAACTTTTCAGGTGTTTTACTGTTTGCTAAGATCGAAGAACATAAACTCAGCTTACCAAAGACAGATGTGTTTGGAAATTGTAGTATTAAGCAGGTGTCGTCCCCATGAGTATTACGGAATGTAGACCAGCTTTTGTTTCGTTCTTTGTATTGTTAAAATACGTTTCCATTAACTCAATATTTGGCGTTCATGAAAAACCGACAATCAATTTATAATGGAGTCCATTATCGTCTTTCCCCTTCGCTCTACCCCAAAAGTTTATATGTAACCTGTGCGTTTAAATGAAGGGTCATTTTAAGCTTTTGGCACAAACCGAAAATATAGAACCACAGTAGTGTTTTTTTTTTCACTTACATTGATGGGCCAGACAGATAACTAACTATCTTTAAGCAGTGGCGGATCTAGGAGTTTCGTGACGGGGGGGGGGGGGGGGCAAGTGCAAAGGACCAGAAACTTTTTCAATACTTTCCCGCTAAGTTATTTTTTTAAGTATTAATTTACCATATTTTTCCTCATACTACTAGCCTACGTATTATCATGAAATTTGACACCGGTATCCTCCCAAAATGGTTATTTCTAGCTATAGTAATTAAATTTGTGCGGAAACAGATCGAAGCTTTTCGTCTGAGATAAATTATGGTAATAATGCAATAAAAAAATAAGTATTTTCCTTTGATCTCTGGAAGTTCGTTTCGCGTCTGATGAAGTACATCTTCCAGCGATAATTCTTAAGGTCAAGGAAAGGGAAAATAGCGTCCAGGGCATTTGTCTAGGTTATCGTTCTCACATTCGCCTGTTAAAACAGAAAAATCTGGAAAACATCAGACTAAATTGCTTAAAAAGGACTCTCTAGTGTCGATCCGAAATTCCCGACATTAACCACTAGATCAAAGGGACTGTATACTCTCTCTTTTTATGTATCCTAAAGATAAATCTGTATCTTTCGCACAGCAAGCCAAAAATGATAACTTCGATAAACTATTTGAAGTATAATACCAGAAAGTTATAGAAAAGACGAAGCTTCTTAATAGAAGGCTTGCGGGTATTGAAACACACTTTAAAAGTAACAAAATTGTCTGACATTTATGTTGTACCGTTTTTGCATACACTCAGACGGTATGAGTACTATTGTACTATTTTTTCTCTTTATTTAACCATTTGAGTAGAATAGACAAATATTAAGAATAATAAAAAAAAAAAATCTGTCATCCAGTTCCCGTGGTCTAGTAGCTACGGTTACAGACTCGCGATAGTGACCGGGAAAAGACGATAGTTCGTGTCCTGTTACCGGCCATATTTACTGAAAGTTTCAGCTTTTTCCTTAGTTTCACCAGACGAATGACCGGATGATATCTAGACAAACCTACAGGGCTCAACGTATTACAAGAATATTCTATTTTCACTCCCAACAATCCGGGTATAATGTTTGATATTATAAAGCAGTATTCCTAATAGGTCCCTATATTCTCAGAGAATCAAAATATTCATGAGCATGAGAGTAAGTGAATAGTAATGTTATATTTAATTTAAGATGCACGAGTTAATGAACGGGAAAATATAAAGTGTAAAATAATATTTCTGTTATATTTTCAAGATAGAAATTAGTATATTCCAATATTTCATGGAATATTACAAACATATTCCTTAAGAAATATTCATGGCATGTTGGAGAATATACCTGTGTTGTGTGGAAATGTCCTAACTGTACTACTTCCTCTTTCCCTGGATTCGGTATCGGGCTCGCATTGGGACATCATCTCACTCACTTATGATGGTCTTTCACCATCATTGTTTGCCTGGTCCGTAAATATAAGACGAATAGATATAAATATAAATGTTGTTACGTTTAAAAGGCTATGCCCTTTATTTTGAAAGGAAAGTTAGGTATAAGTGTATTATAAGGGGTGTGTATAATTTAAGGGAAGTTGCGTAGATCATTTACTTTATTTTCTCCTTGAATTTAATCTCTCTTCAGATCTTTATGCTCTTTGATCATGATTTACGGTTTTTCATTAATGATGATGATGTTTACGATAATGATAAAGAGCATTTTCACATCACAATTAGGGCTGCAAATGGATTTGCAGAAAATGGTTAGAACTAAGGGGAGAGTTGTCAAACTTATCCACATGTTCAACTGTTAATGTTTTTTTCTGGATATGTAGAAGTAGGTGGACGCCCCTCGAGCCTCCCCATTATCACCCCTATCATCACTTTCGAAAGCGGTAGGTCATTCAAGGCAAACTAAACCCTCTCCATTCAGCCTGATATTTTCCTATCCTCTTTATCTCAACATACGCGATTTATCTTCCTTAAGATTGTCAAGGAGCTGTATTCGTCTTCTTCCTTTTCCTCAGTTTCCTTCAGTCATACCTTCAGTTGCATACCTCAATATACAATATCTGCCCAGCCAACGTCCTAACTAATTTCTCTTTCTCTTCTTTATTGTCCCCAGGATTATCCGTCTATCGCCTACTCTCTTTTCTTCATTTCTTATCTTCTGTATCCATCAGATTTCCCCCATTTTCCTCCTTATCCACATTTTAAAGGCTTCTAATTGTTTTGCTTTGTTGAAAGCAACGTAAAAATATGGGTCAGAAATTAATGTACAAATTATTTTCGTGTCTATTACTTTTTTTTATTTATGACTTGGAACTGTCCGGATAACGGAATATCCGGATTATCGATGTTCTACTCTACTACGCTAATTTGTTTTCAATTGCTGCCAGACCGCATGTTTTCTTCTTGTTGCAAAGTTTGTTTTCCTTTTTCTTTCTATCTTTATTCATGTTCCATATCAAAAATGTGACAACAATCGATAATTGATTATGTACAAATAAAATAATCAAAGCACGCAAGTAACACTTGAAATGTATTTTTCTACATACCTTATATATTCCAGATCTTTTAGTTGATACTGCATCTAATAACTAACACATATATCCTTATTATGTGGCGTTAGGTTATATTAAAACAAATAATACGAGCTTTTATAACGAAAGTGCAGGTTGACGATCAAAAATCCTACAATCAATATTCCGGTTACATCAGTTTTCTGGCATGAATGTCGGACAGTGTTGCCAGGTTCCCGTTGCAATATTTCCCTCAAAATACTTTAAAATTTCACAATATTTGTAAAAATTTGCCAGTTTCTGAGTTTCCTTTAGAAATTAATGGATTTTTTAAAAAAGAAAACACTGTGTCAAAAAGATTCAACAAAATTTCCGGATTTTTCTTTTTTTTCTTTCATTTTTCTTTTTTTTTGCCCAGATTTTCCCGTTTTCTGGGAAATTTCCCTCCACCTGAGAACACAGATGTCGGAGCGCATTTTTAAATTTACCGCGTTAGTGTGCCATTGTTTGCTGGAGGCTCCGTTTACGTTTTGACGCTAGACTAAGATGTTTGGTCATACTTACTGCCGTCTGCGCAGAGTAGGGTTTACCTGGTACTATACGTATGTTCGTTTTATACCACTGGATGGCAGTGCATTAGTAGGAAACTTTTTAACACTTTGGCGCTTCTTTCTAGTTTCCTTTTGCTTATTAGCATTAAAAAATCTCTTTTTAAATGAATTTTAATTAAATAAAAAAAAATAATTATCTATTGAAAAAACCAACAAAAAATTTAAGTTAAAATCTGATCTTTATAAATTCCCAAAGCACATTGCTTTTCATTAAGTGTTTAATTTTCTTTCGTTAAAGCACTGTACACGTAGCCCTTTTCAGTTACACAGGCCAAAAAAAAAAAAAAAAAAAAATCCGGACATCGACCGGATTTTTGATTGTGAATCTGTAGTTGGTTAATTAAGCCTACCTACTGATTTTCCTTGAAACGGATATTTTATTTAAGGAATGTCTATATGAAAGGTAGGCCTAACGTATAATGAGAATAGATTTAAAGAGGGTTCTCCTTTGGCCTAAATTGGCAGATAGACCTATATTTCTTATCTTTCAGTTTTTGATAATAGCATCTGACAATTTGCTAACGTTGAGGATTTGCTCTTTGTTTTAGCTACTTAAGTGTATAATTATACTCATTTACGTGTAATTCTAAAACCCTTCTTCGTTTTAGTTAGTCGTGCTCATTTGTTCGTTTTAATAACACATTTTCAAGAAAAGAACTATATGGACCTTCTCGGTAAATGTGTTTCAAGATTGCAAATGGAAGAAAAACACGAAGGACTAAAAAAACATACAAGAAATACGCAATAAAAACAGAATGTTAATTATGAGATGCTTTTAAGGTGCTCGTTACAAGCTATATGTAATATCTCTCTTATCTCCCTAACTGTCAACAGGCTCTATGATTTTCGACTGTTAAAGTAATTCTTTTCAATCAACATAAGAATTGCGTTTCATGTCTTTGAAGAAAGGACCACCAAACAAGTAAACGAGACTCTTGTGCTTCTCTTTTTTATATGCTCTCTTTTTAGCAAGTTTGCCGTAAAACTACGTTTTCTTTCCTCCCGACATCTACATAAAACTGTATGAACTATCCCCCACAGTTCACACACGCGGAACATCTCTTCTTTGTTTTTCGTGTTACCAGGAAGATACATTTATTTTTTAAATCCCAATTACCTTTTTGTATAATATGCGATTTGCCATTCGGGATTGGTCAAATATTTACTTGGTCAAACTTTTAATATTCATGCATGATGTAGTTTATTTCACTACGTTTTGAACATTTATAATGCTTTCGAAAAAATATATACAAATGAAATTACTTGTAAATAATAAAACTTTATGAAAACAATGTAAAATTCTTTAAAAATAACCATAACTAAAAAAATTCTTTCACATTGAAAAGTTCAAATGTTTTCGCTGCCATCTATTGGATACCAAATATATAATTAGTTAATACAGAGTTAAATGAAGTTTTAAGCAGTTCATTACAAGCTTAAACTCAATAAAACTACTTTACAGATGAAAACCTGAACGCGTTCAAATTAGTAGTCAGAGAAAAATATATTTACACAAGTACATGCATTGCAAACTGCAGGTTAATTAGGATGAGTAAACTGTCCAGATATCGGGAACTTTCTCATACTTGTAATTGTAGAGCAACTGTAGCATTTCTAACCATTGGCGTCTTTTCAGATTTTGCTTGGGAGGCGGGGAGATCGTTTAGGAAAGAATTTATATAGATATATCACTGGGCACATTCCACCTATTTCCAAGTGTATTTTTTTTACTTCATACTCTGCATATATGTAATCAGTGATTCCTCCAAGCCCCCCCGTGTGGGTGCAAAACTCCACTTACACCCTAACAATTTTGATTTTACAACTCCCCAAACTGAAAATTCTGGCGGAATCTCTGTACGCAATCCACATACATGGCTTTGCTGTTAATATGAGATAGCTAAAAACAAGTAACACTCATATCTGACATAAGAAATAAGGAAATCTTAATTGTTAACTTCTTGTAAAGTGTTATTCACAGCAGATGAGAAACTCTAACGTCTTGGTTTCATTTTAGCAATCATTAACAAGAACGTCGATAGAAATTTTGTTAACCTCTTTCCGCTCCACAGTAAATCATCAACGAAGGGAATCGATCATCGGAAATTAATGACAAAATTGTTTTTTCAGTCTTTTTAGAGCAGAAAAAACATATATTCGTTAAAGACAGTGGTGATTGGCAGTGACAAATAGCTGATTAAAGCAGCCTTCTAATACTGTGGATATATATCCAGCTCAGTGTCTTGAGGTGGACGCCACTAACAATATGGATAGAGACAGAAATCTTACACCCGCTGATATTGAGGCAGGCTAGTTAAGGAAGAGAATCAGTAAATAAGTTATCATCGAAATAGAAAAAAAAAACAGCCTTGTGGTGGGTAACAGAATCTACA
Source organism: Lepisma saccharinum (assembly GCA_022664845.1). Classification (NCBI taxonomy): domain Eukaryota; kingdom Metazoa; phylum Arthropoda; class Insecta; order Zygentoma; family Lepismatidae; genus Lepisma; species Lepisma saccharinum. The sequence goes on from JAGDQP010063928.1 coordinate 9,840, forward strand.
CAAGAACTAAGTCAACCAACGGCCGACATTCTGCATAATGTCACAGACAAAGTAAACATTATGGTGACAAACCTCTTATAATGGATCCCACAACTTTCCTTTATTTTACAATTTTAATAAAACTATTTGTGTTCTCGCGGGGCGGCACGGGACAGGCAAACAATTTCGCGACATACTAGTGTACCAGTGCACTGCCTTTGAGAATCCAAGTCTAGTCAATGTTGGATAGGCGCCATAAGGGATTTCTCGGCGATCCAATTGTAACCGATGCAGACGTAACGCAGAATTATTCTTGAGCAGCACTGATATGAAAGGAAAAGAGTATAAACTTCTTTACAGAAGACAAAGATAAACGCAAGACTTAAAAACGCACTAAAAGTAAAAATAAAAATACTTTCTATTTTTTTTCTCATTTTCGATTTTTGTATGAGGTCGGCGCGAAATGAATTAATGTGCAATTAAAATCACTATACTCACAAAAAGTCGAAATAGAAAACAAAAGTATTTGTGTTTACTTTTCAGTGTATTTTTTATGTCGGTTTAACTTGTCTTTTTAAAGAAGTTTTCTTACGTTTTAGTTCCTCTATATTCTCAAAATCAGGAGGGCAATTGCCCTAACTACCCCTAAATGACGTATGTGTTCCTAACATTTCCAGCCACTTGGAGGTTATTTTGTGAAATATTATTTTTGGGGCTGATGACCTTCAGTACAGTATCTTTGACTACAGTGTTTACTCCGTTTTGCAAAAAAGTGGACATAGTACCTTCTGGTTCCAAGGTGGCGATTTATTGTATTCTGTTTATTGCTGGTTCTCTATTTGAGTGAATGACATATTAATAATTATTCCATTTAACACATGTCAATTATTTATTTTTCTTTTAAGATTCGCCACACTTTTATTGTTCTATCTCGATATTGCTGATTTCTAAGAATCTTCAATAACAATCCACGCAGGGCATGGCTTTGAAAATAGTTTTCAATTTCAGTGCCTTCGTAAAGTCCCAAACTGAGGAGTGACCACTCTCCAACTTCTACAGTGATCTCCTATCACTCACATGCTTCATCCAACTAAGGCGGATGTCACGGGTGTGGATGCTTACGATTTCTGTCTTTCGGAGATTTACCGCGAATCGAAGTACGTAAGTAGAAAGAAAGAAGGTGAAAAAAGAAAATAGAAAATAAGCGAGAAGAATTTTGTTGAAGAGGACAAAAACCAGAATATGCAAAAACCTGTATATTCTATAAAAATCCCTGTATAGAGCTAACTATGATATATTACCTGGTAACCCACGCATGCTGCGAAGGGTGGGAAAACCCAGGTAATATGTCTGTATTGACTCTACTATGAATCGCATCCTGAAAGCAAATGTTTGTGTTGAACATGGAAACGCCGGTCAACTGCTGCGTCTCAGATGAGTGGCTTCTTCATCCAGGGTCTCCATCCACGAAGTGGGTTATCCTCTCCGTCGTCTCGGTGTCCCATCCCAACTAGGGATGGAAATCCGCTCGGCTCGAGCGGCGAGTCTAACGCTCGAGTCGAGTCGTCGCTCGAGGTCGACTCACTGTAACCGAGTTGCAGGGTGAGTCTCTCTGAGCAGCAACTCGACTCGACTTAAGCACATAGTGAGCGCCGATTCTACTCGACTCGAGCAGTTGTGACCACTGACTCGACTCGACTCGAGTAGGTACTGAGCACCGAGTCGAGTCGAGCGAGTCATTGACATCGAAATAACTCGAAAAAACTTTTTAAAAACATTCTTTTCTTAATCAATTCGTACTAAAAAGTAAATAATAATAATAATAATAAT
>JAGDQP010063929.1:0-11648 GCA_022664845.1 Lepisma saccharinum
CCGCCGGAGAGTCAGGGACAAAAAACACCTGTGAAGAGCTCTAGAGCTCCACGGGTTAAGCCTACTTTTAGTCCCTATAGGGTCTCCAAATTAGCTCGAACTTCACCTCTCGCTACGAGCATTAAGACTTTGACGAACGTTTTGGCTGCACAATTAGCTCAGGACGAGTCTGTAGATACTATCCATCAACCAAGTTCATCTTTGTCCTCCGACATGGTTGAGGACCCCCTGATGGATATATATTTTAATCTCGTTGGAAGGAGAGGCAAAACTAGGTATAAACCTAAACTTAAACGGTAATCTTTTACTTGTTTTTGAAGATTATTATGATTTCCGTTTATTTTATAAGATTCTGCTCCTGTGCTGTTAAGTTTTATAGTGTAGTTTTGTTTTATCTTGTGAAGTCCCATTTACAGGCTTCCATTAAGTTTTATAGTGTAGTTTTGTTTTATTTGTAAAGGCCCGTTTACAGGCTTGGTTTTTATTCTGGCCATTTACACCAGTGGGGTGATTGTGAAGACCTTTTACACCTTCATCTTTTATATTCTTTTATTATTTTAATTACCAGCTATTTTTAGACGTGACAAAGATAAGGGGCTTCCCCGTATCGGGACGGGCGTAAGCCACAGTGCTGTTACCGCCCATAAAATTCATTTTACCTTTACCTTCCAATCAAGGAGAACCAAAACAAATAGCAGACGATAACTCCACTGTCATTGGAGGCTGATAAGAAAATACAATAGAAAAAAATAGCTCCACTGTTGCCACGTCGATTAAATAAAAGCTTATCTGCTGTAGCTTATCAGTTGTATAACTGCTACTCATAACAAAACAATGTTAAAATCGCGAATTATTACTTATTATAGAGAGAAGAAAGAAGAAAGTAATTACTGTGGTGGCTATGGAGATATTGGGCGGTCAAATAAATTGGCAACAACGTAGCTACATGACTTGGAGGTGGAGTCAGGCGGATAATAATACCGCGGCTTCTAGAACAACTGAAAATATCATTGACAGAGTCATCAATTTAATTTATGCATCGACAGCAGGTATTCACTTTTTCCACCTACGTGGGGTCGACGTTTCTGATGAGTCTTCTCCACAAAGCCCTGTCCTGAACTTCTTCCCCTGACAAACCTTTCTTCCCGATATCATTCTTAACCCTATCCACCCATTTCCTCCTTGGCCTCCCTCTACCTCTCTTGCCCTCCACTTCCATTGCCATCACTCTTCTGGTTACATATTGTTCTCCTCACTCTGTCCATACCACTGCAGTCTTCTTACTTGTATCTTCTTAGATATCTCTACAACTTTGGTTGTATCTCTTACTCTCACATGTCTCACTCGGTCTCTTCTTGTCATCTCACACATTCAGCGTAGCATTCTCATTTCGGTGACATCTTATCTCTTATGCTTCCTTTATGCCATGTTTCTGCTCCGTACATCATTGCTGGTCTAACCACTGTTTTGTAAACCATTCCTTTATTCTTCATCGTGATTCTGCGGTCGCAGAAAACGCCACTTACTTTCTTTCAATTTCACCATCTCCCTTGCATTCTGTGTGTTATTTCCGAGTCCAAATCGCAATTCCCAGTAACACATGAGCTTAAATATTTAAAACTTTTCACTTTATACAATCATTCTTCTTGCAACATCACTTCTTCTTTTTTCCTTCTCAGTTAAACTCAGTTTTCTTTCTACTGATCTTTAGGCCTCTATCTTCCAGAGACTTCCTCCAACTCTCTCTACTTTTCTTTCAAGTTCTGCCCTGTTATTATTGCATAGTATGCAACGCTGGTTGCATAATTTTTGCCAGCCTTTCAACCACTCCACTTTCCTCTAAAGTTTGTTTCCATCTATTATCGAAGGTAGTTTGTTTTCGTTTTTGATCGTTATTTGTTTCTTTACTTCTCGCGTATGAAGACATTGTTCTTTTGGGGAATGTTTCTGTCCTTTCTAGTGCATATGTACCTACTCAAGAGATAGGACCAGATAGATAGTGTCTCATCCCTCATCTTTCACGTTTTTTTAGCTTTATGGCGCGAAAATATTTTCATCGTTCTTTTCTCCTTTATTTTTTTTTCTCCTTTTCTTCCTTTGATTCTTTGAAAGTTTTGTTGCCGCTTCTTTTATACTGATGTCTGCTACAATTTCCTTCAGTGCAGACATAGCAGCTAACTATTTTTTATCGTTGGTTCCCCCGTTCCTCCTGTTTTGTGTTGTGATTTTGACCGCTAGAGGGATATAGTTGTACCTACGGCATGATAAGCAAAATAGACAGCTAAGAAAATTGGGCTGCGAAGTTAATATCAAATTTAATTAAAATATCAGCCCATATTATCGTCAGTAGCAGTAAATGGCAACATCTTGAGGGAGTAGCAGCAAGGTATTCCAAACCCGTGGATACAGTAGATATGTGATGTCTGATCCAGTTTTGATGTACTATATCAGAATTCTCGCTGGATGCCTGGATTTTCAATGGAAGCTGCAAACCGAAATTTTATTTTGAACCGGTGAAATGAAAATCAAATTTAGTGAACTGAGATTCGGAAAAATAAATGTTCTAAATTTAGTGATTTTCTTTTTGGACATTAATTTCGAAAATTTTGTTTTGTTGTAAATTAATAAATGTTTCGGTTAGGTGTAGTAAATATTACAATGGCAGCTTAAGGCAGTGACCAGGGCATCGCCTTTGTACTCATCATCATCATGTAGATTACACCCTCCCCGGTAACTCCTACTTCTCAGCTATGTTGGTATGAGGTAGTGAAATATTTTGAACGAAAATTCATAACCCGAAAGTTTGGTTCCATATTAGAAAGCGTCTGATTTTATTGATAATGCAATTTCTCTACGACGTAGCTTTCGGTGCGTTGAACCTTGATATTATTTTTTTACGGTGGAGAATTCCAGTTTTCTTGTCCTCCGCCCCTTCTTTTCTGATTTGCCGTAATCTGCCATGTACTCGACATTGTCGTTCCGGACCTAGCGTAGCCTAATCTTATGGTAAAGAAATTATTAAAAATACAAGTTTAATTTCGCTTTGTGACAATAATGTCTACTGCTTATATAATGTAAAGATCTCACATTCGCATATGTAAGTTTTCGGTAATAGCAACAGTACAAGGTAAAATTTTATCTCGAAGAAATGCTAGTATACAGCTTACGAATGTTTTGATAGAGTGCCTACGAGCACATAGATGTATATTCGGCTCTTTGTAATTAGAAATGTATTCAATATTCTAAACAAATTTGCGATCTCTGCGATATTCTTGATTTTGAAAATCATTCAACTTCCTGACGTTATCCCTCCTCATTTTCCCGGGGTTTTTGACCGGCAGCAAGTTGGGCTGGATTGATCCCCCTCCCCGTCCAGTGGCTGAGTTAACAGCAGGTATTCAGTGATTCACTGCGACATATTATTATTATTACGTGTGTGCTAGAAGGAAGTGCATGTATTTTCTCAAATAATTGCGAAAGCAAGGTGTAAATTCTTTGTCAGAAATAATGTACGTAGTTTGATAGTCATTCTGGAAATTTACATTCAAATCATGATTGTTGCGCAATCATTCCTAGAAATCCTAGCCACACAGGATAGTTGACACAACCGTGGAGCAGGTGTAGTGCGCGAATTAAAGAATTTTTACAGGGAAGATGAAATGATGTTGATAAGAAACGTAATGAATCAAATGTTACACATTATACATACGTCCACATGCAGACTTACAGAGGGGCATTTCCCCCTGCTCCCCCATAATAGGCACTTTGAATCAGAGCTGAAATGGGTTACCGGATCAAGTTTGGGATGGGGGTTTAGGCTTCTGAGTTCTGACCCGGTGACCAGATTTAGACACGGTAATCCGAAAAAAAAAAAAAGTTTTTTAGTTATTTATTTCCTTGTGTTTGTACAGTGTTTTATGTCAGGGGCGGCCAGGATCGGAGGTATTACCAGCCTGAGCCCAAAAATACGACGCCAAACTTCGAAGTTAATTATCTTTCCCAGACCCGGGTCGAGTTTGGGACCGAGTCACCTATGTTCAGATCATGCCGCATCACTGCGTCACGAAAAGCGGCCCACTCTTTAGCGGTTTCAGCTCCACTGAATAGATGATAATGCGTAGAACAAATGGATGAGAGCAAATAGTGAATATTCTCATAAATTATATTGCTCTTCAAGTTGGTACGCCGGAACCTAACTCTTACCAAAGTTTTTAAGCATTACGTGAGTCAGTGCCGAATGTGGCATAAACAAATTGTTAGTCATGTACATATTCTAAGTTGTAATTAATATTTAACCAGCATCTATTAGATCTTAGCGAAAACTATAAGACCAAATAAAATGAAAGTTTGTTGGCATTGTACATACAAGAAAAAAAAATAAACTATCCCTAAATTTGGTTACACTTTCTCTGCCTTGACTATTCTGAAAAATATCCCCTAGAGTGAGCTTAGAGACACAGTCTGGTGGGTTCGCCCGATGAAACTGTATAGGAAACACTGTTAATAAAGATCATTCAGGATGACCGACAACAGAGTTTGAAGTTTCGCACGTCCGTTTCGAAATCCTCGACCGTGTCCACTAGACCACGGGTACTTGGTGTCTTCCAACATATTATTCGAAACATATAAATAGCTTTTGTGTTCTCTTTGTAAAGGAAACTTTGCTAAATCGAAGAGTAAATCAAGCTTTTGTACTACTAATCATGCACCATGCACACATAGTAATGATCGTACCATTTATGTACTTTGTAAATTACAAATATCTAATGATTAAACGTCACTGGAACTTTATTAGGTAGTTAGTTAGTTACGAGAATTATTGTTCTAAACACCTATTGTATTCTGAAGTTGCGCTTTCTTTTGTAGTATGTCTAGCTGAACTTTCGTATGTAATAACAGGCTTTACGAAGTACATTGAGGACAAAAGAAATGTGTAATAAAAACATTAGAATAATTGGAATCACCAATAACTCTTTCATAAAAAGAAAATATGTAAGCTTTTGCTAGCTTTCATGCAGTTATTATAAACAAAAACTTGAATTGTACAGCAGAAGTGACATATTTCTAGGCTCACAGCTTCGATCAGTTCAATTGCAAGGACGGACAAATTCATTATAAAGGGTGTTTCTAAACTGCACAGCAAAAATTTAAGAAGTGATTGCTGACACAAAACGTTCCTCCGAGATGCAGGGTATCCAACTTGGAGGTGATTTAACATCGTAAAAGCAAACAAATATTTGTCAGTAAATTAGAAGAAATACACGAAAGCCAAACTGAATTTCTGGATATGAATGCATCCTGAGAGAAGGTGTCTATTAAATTAAAAAGTGACATTGTTAGGTTGTCAGTGTTGCAATCTGGTATAATGTTCTATTTTTTAATGATAGTGGACGGCGAAAGTTTGGAAGGTGATTACTGACATGAAAATAAGTAAAAATGGTCCTTAGGTCCAATTCTTCTCCTTTTCTCGCATTTCCACGGGTTTCCCAAGGATTTTCACTATTCTCGGATTTTTTACTATTTTGTTTTTCGATTCCTACTGTTTTTATCGAATTTTCAGTATTTTCTTCTTCAATTTTTACTATTTTCTTATCGAATTTGCAATATTTTGTTCTGGGATTGTCAGATTTGTCATTATTTTCTTTCCGGATTCAAACTACTTTGTTCTCGGATTTCCATGATTTTTCTCTAGTTTTCTCGTACTTCCACTATTTTCTACTTGGATTTTTACTTTTCTCCTGGAATCTTTACTATTTTTCTCGGATTTCCTCTATTTCCCTCTTGGATTTTCACTATTTTACTTTCCGATTTCCACTATTTTTTTTCTGGAAATATCTCTAGTTTTTCTTCGAATTTCTGTATCATCGTCTCGAATTTCTTTTAATTCCTTCTTGGTTTTTCATGATTTTCTTCTTAGACTTTCACTATTTTCGTTTGGAATTTTCATTATTTTGTTCACTTTCACTTTTGTTATCCATACTCATGTTGATAATTTCCCTATGGCATTTTCTTTACGTTATGCACGTCAGCACGTTTTCATCAGGTTCTCTCCAACGTTTATAGGGTAGACATACTACAAATTAATCTGCGATTGTTTCTTAGTTATATTTTACCTGCTTTGCGAATATGGAAGAAGGCAAGAATTTTATTTGATTTGTTTAAACATCCATTTTTTATTATTTAACTGTCCGCTTTCAAGATGGCGGGCATTGTCATTATACCCTCCAGCATGTATCGCCTTTCTCCAGTGTCCTTTAATAGCCATTTGCTTTCAATATATTTAACAGTTTGTAAAAGAAAATGCGTTTTTACTTACTCTGTTATCGATTTACTTCCTCTCTATCTATCTCGGGGCCTCTTGTGATTTATTATTATTGTGGGTTATTTGTCGACCAAAGCAGCTATAATTTTGGCTGTGAAGGTTTACTTCGGCACTGTGCCTACATACGAATTTTCATCAAAATCGGCCTTTGTCACCTTGTAAAAACACGGTCCCATCGATTTCATATGTAAAAACGGAAAGTAGCTTATCTTTCTTTGTCTCAGATGTTTATCCTCGGCCCAAACTCTGATATCGTGCTACACGCCTGCCAAGTTTAGTCAAAATCCCTGAGTCAGCGGCCTGGTCAATCCGTAGTCAGTCTAGTAGTATAATGGGGAGATAATCAGGATATCCTGGGGGGTAGTAGCGGCTATGGCCTCCCCCCCTTAGGATTTTTATACAACATGTTTGAATTTGCGTCCTCTGCCATTTTTAGGAGTCTGTACAACATGTGGTAGAAGGAGGGTGTGGTAATACATGAAATTGATATGTTTATAGACTGAATACCTTAAATGTTTAGTAATAACGATTTATTAACTGTGTTTAATTGCATCAATACGATAAATAATTAATGTTCAATAGGGTACGACCTTTTTGTCCATACAGTGTATACTCTATGCATTAGTTAATAGTATCAAACATGAAATAGTCAATAATCAATTTCCTATCAAGTTTTCAGTCATTTGATGTACATATTGCCTTCAACATCTTATATTTTCATTGTTTTAATCATGCAATTACTTGTATTTAATTTTTATTTTATAATTCAGATAAATGTCAATTATTTTATGAGCACCCTATAGCGACCAGTCATTAGAAATTAATATTGTTGTGTTATCCTGTCGTAAGATGAATTCGATAACAAATCAAGAAGACATACGCTAGATATGTCGAAATGATTGGACGGAGAGGGACTTAGCAAGACTCGAACTCTGGTTGTCTCCTGAAGTATCGCCTTGAAGTCAAAAACGCTAGCCAGTGTTTGGATCATGCTTCTCCGAATGATTCGTCTGAACACAAGCTAAATTTGTCAAAGCAACCGGAAGATGGAGTGAGAACTTTTTCTTTACTCTCTCCTTCTTCTGTTTTGAAATTTTGAGACGAAAGAAAACATCTGTTGCCTCTCTTCTCTTTCTAATAAATAGATGGAGGTAATTAATCATTAAATAGTAGTTAGTTCTTGGATTCTCCCAGCCCCTCCCACCAAAATTTGAACATATGGTGCGATATTGACGTATGTAGGCCATTATTTTGACAAAACTGACATGTTTTGGACATTACGGAGTTCACCTTTGGGCCCTTGGTTCAACCCCTTGACCTAACAGAGGAACGTGAAGGTTTACGACCGTGAGAACCGGAAGTTTGGTTGTGCCGACTGGGAGAGGATGGAGAAATGAAGTGTGTCTGCCCAGACATTAATTGTTGCTGAGGCATCTGTTGGGGGCATGCGTCAAATATTGTTTTAATTTTCGCAGTGCTTGAGAAGACTTTAAGGATTGAAAACCTTCTCCCTCGAAATAAGAAAAATGCATGATTTTTATACGAACTCTTCCTGAATATTTAAACAAGTAACCGATGAGGTTTCATACGAAATATATTTCATAGTTAGGATAAATATTATAGATACTTACGCATCATGTAATGGAATTGCTGGCTTGTGTTTTGACATCTGTATAAGAAGAATTTAGTATAATAATACCATTTTTTATGAATAATTTCTACTCCAGAAATGTGATTATTCTGCATAAGAAGTGTGTCTTGCTTGTTTTCACACCTCTATTTGTATAAATGAATGATTTGAAGTCCTGAGACGATGAAATATACATAATTTACATGTAGAAGAATACAAACCGAATCACTGCACTAGTACCAATTCTGGAATAATTTGAACACTAGGAATGCATTTATTGTGCATAAAGAAGTGTATAATATGTGATTAATGCGTTTGTAAGCAAAAGTTTTCGTAATATTTTACTTTTGAGATGTTTCTTAAGACTTTTAAAGTCAAAATTACTACAATATTGCTACTTGTGAGCTAGTTAGCGCACTGAAAGTGTACAAAGAACTGTAGAAATCTATTTTAAGTTGAAATATTAGATATATATTGTCTCAGAGGACATGCAAAAACTATGTAACAGAATTATAGACGCTACTTTTAAGATATTCTACCTTAATACAGGCTGATTATTCCTTTGAATAGCATACGAGACGCATCTGGACCATATTTGAAATCTGATTTTAACCTAATACAAGGTGTTTATTGTTCTTTGCAATGGAAACCTGTATAATACGTCTTCTGACGTGCATGTTTAAGAATAATTTACCCGATTAGCAACTGTTTTGAAGGCTATTTCCTGCTTCACGTAGGTATTCATTGACGTCTTTAGGAGAAAAGACCTCTTTTGAAATAGGAAAAGAATGAATTAAACTTCAAACTATCACTTTGGAGAACTTATTTAACAGATAATTTAACTAGAAATGACTCTTACATTATATTTTACCCTTGGAAAAGGATTATTTAGTGGTAATCTATAGCACAAACATGATTATATATGCCTAAAGCCGACTTCTCAGATGAAATTGCAACTATTTCGGTGTTTGTTATCAGGAAGAGAGTTCTTCCAGTCAATATATAGGGAGAAAAGTGACATTTGAAGTAGAAAGAGGTTTAATAAAACACAAAAAGGACTAATTGATGTGAAACTTAGAGAATGAAGTTCTCTTATTTAACGGTAAGCACTATGAAAGAGATATTCAAACATGATTTTAAGCAGAAAACTAGTCTTTCAGATACTTTTGAAACCCGAAAATACGAGAATAACGCCATATTAGAGGTTAGTTGTTACAAAACAAGTTCTTGAATATGAAAATGGCGCCACTAAGATGGATGATTACCCGAATTTGACCATATGCAATACAATTTTGTTAATATACAACATTGAAATAGGTATTTCAACACGAATACTAGAGAAACAAACCATATCTTCACGAAAAATATGGTACGAAGGACTCATTGTTTCGATTTTCTCGCGTGAGAGACTGTTTAGAATGGAGTGTAGACATTATTTTACTTGTACAGTTTGCATATTAATTGAGAAATCAACTCTGGTAAATCAAAATTGCCCATATTACGCGCTTTATTAATACAAAGAGAAGTCCTAAGAACCATATGTAGTCAATACGTAACAAGAAAACCGTCATTGAAACTAGGTTGAACGTGTATTTGAAGGTGAAAAGCGTGGATTTATATAATACTGAACAATATATAGCGAGAAAATTCACATTTGAAGTAGCTTGAACATGATTTTTAGATACCATCTACTCTTTCAGTTGTATTTTTAAGAGTATATAACGATTTTGCATGTACATTATGGCAGAAAAGACTGTTTGGTTAAGAAGATAAACAGCATTTGCACTACTTTAAATCAAATGAAAGCTAGAAAGAGCTGATTATAGCCAAAAAGAGTGTTTGAAACCACATTTACTCATAATATAAGAAGAAAATGAGGTCTGTTGGACTGCTTGTTGTGTCAATTCAAGTGATTGACATCTTAGAATTACAATGTACTCTCTCCTTATACGACACGGGTTGATAAAATTACCTTTCCTGAGACCATGTAGCTGACTTGTATTGAATATATTAATGAATTAAACTGGGTAGAGCCTTTGTATATAGTGTTTTGTAAGGTAGATAAAGACAAATAGATGGGTATTGAGAAATTATAATTACTTACTTTTATATTTTTCCCTGGCAGAATCTTAGGTAGTATAATGAAAGAATATTTAATAAGTTTACGGGACTTGACCGATGAATGTTATCGCCTGATGCAAGGACATTCCCTGCACATGCCAACTTTTGCAGAACCCCGTCAGAAACACACACACAAACACACACACACACTAAGAAACTAGCACTGCACACCGGAAGTCCATGCCTTGCTTTCACAGCCTGCAACCATATGTTTACTTGAAACAGGAAGAGTAGGAGACAGGTGGGGGAAAGAGTCTATGAGAGAATATCACAGCCAGCTGGCATTGCTGAACAAGCAGTGTTGTCATCTTACACTTAACAGTGTTTCCATCTTAAAATAATTTAATAAGTTATTCTTTACCATTTGTATAGTAATTCAACAACGACAACAATAGTTGCCAACTTATACCAAACTTTTAAGTGTTGCCAACCATGGATTATTTAAATAAAATGATATCACCTAGTTTTCTTATTGTCTGATATGTTCGGATGTTAGAGTACGTTTCCAAAAGCAAAGTATCTTACTAGTATTGTTAGGTTGCATATCTCACAGGATACGAACTGTAAAAGGAGTATCCAAAGCTGAACTTAGTGACTAAAAAACTTTTAAAAATGTTAATACACTCGTCTCGTGCTCCAGTAGGTTCTATGAATAAAATAGCATTTTTGTAGAGTTGTAACAAGAACTAAGCAAACAAACACTAGCATACTAGGTAATGACGTCATTTGAATTTAAATAATCTGATTGATTGATGAAGTCAATAAATTGCCATGACGATTCGATTGTGACTTAGTCTGCTGCAGCTGAATCAGGAAACAATGGCTAGCTGTGAGTGTACTTTTGCCAAGGTGGCTGTCGACTGTGTGCTGTCAAGTCTTGAAGAATGGACACCTTGCTTTAGTATAATTTGTGATGAGTGCTTTCACGATATTTCCTTTGACTTTGACCACGAGTGTGTAGACTTAAGCAAGGAAATTATTCTACTTCGTATGGTTGATGTATTAACAACTCCCTTGGTTTGTGATCAGATATACCAGAAATTTACTGAATCCCACACTGATTCTATTGATATACTGCATAAATTTCTTACGACTTACAAGAAAATGATGACAGATTCCGAATGTAAGGACAGAATCCGCTTAATCTTATGGGTGAAAGATACATTGCATCCATGGAGTTGTACCAACAAAGATCTTCACTCCTTTCAACTTTGAATATACACAAGGACTGGTATTTGTATAGGAAATAAAATAATTGATTTGTACTAACAAGGAACTTTTTTATTTCTGCATAAGTAAGATACATGCAGACTCAAACATTTTCCAAGTGATACAAAAGTGTTGTGACTACAAGCTATTGAACACTGATGCTTTTCCAGACAACTGATACAAACAATGCTGAAATAAGAAAACAACTGGTATAAATTAATGTGTTTAAAGACAACTAATACAAAAACTGATACATAAAGTGAATTCATAGTAAATACTTTTCTTGTACAATGAAATGAATATGATAATAAAAAGTTGACAAGAATTCTGATTTGTATTTTTATTCCAATCTCCTTTAACAAATTT
>JAGDQP010063931.1:0-11647 GCA_022664845.1 Lepisma saccharinum
TTTGACACGAACTTCAGAACAAGGCAGGTTAGAGTTTTGCTGCCGACCATACTGACTGGTGTTTCCTCAGACGAAAGCCGATATCTAGACAAAGTCACTAACTGCTACCTTCTCTTTTCCTCTTCTGGAAGAGCGTTCGCTGAGAAACGCCATCCCACAGGCCTGTGGCTGACCTAGTAGGTTAGACTGCTTGTCTAACGCGTAAATATAAGTAAAACAATGATGATGCTTAGCGTTCTGCCCGAAGCAGGTTTATTGCCAGGTTTCTGGGCAAGGTTAACCGATAATGGTTTGCCTCATTGGATATAGACGGCGCAAGATCATTCCGACCTCTTATGTAAAACCTATGCCCAAGGGGAATGGAAATAGGGACTCTTTAAAATACAAATCAATCTTCGACCCGGCATACTTAACAGTACACGACGTATTCGCAAATATTCGTTGATTGGTTTCGAAATCAGAACTAATAATAGGGTCGAGGCACCAAATAGTCGGCCAATGGACATTTCCGTTTTCACCGTCCTTACATATTGATTGATTGTTCAAAATATTTATCGTGTATTTTTTTTAAAATTATAACTCTACGGTTTCTCGTTACGTAAAAATGGAGCATGATAAACTGGAGAATTCTACCTCCTACGTCAGTCAACGAAACTCGTCTTCTAATTGGTTTCACGTAAACAATTTGTAGTAGTTCAACAGATATAATGTTTCTTGCCATGTACGTTTCTTTTGAATACAAAACACATGAAAAAGATTTAAAATTCGCATCATCACTTAACGAAATAATTGATATATAAGCCTACTATGACACTTGAACAAGTTAAAACAGCCAATACCTATTTTTAACAGCAGCAATGGCTGAAATGTATTACATGTTATTGTATCCATTTATAATGCTCTTTTTATCACTATTTTATGTCAGATTTGCCTTGTTGTCATTGTGGCGTAAATAATTAGTGCGTAGACTTTTCTCCAATCTTTTCTCTTTCACCGGAGGGTGATCGAATCACTATCAAGAAACATGTTTGTTTTTACTTCTACGAAACAGAATACTACCTTCAATAGAATAGTTTAAAATAAAATTTTTGTTTCTTACAGGCTTTTTTCTTCTATATGTTAAAGCTTTATTATTCACGTCAGAGCCTCGCCGTTTCAACTTAACAGAGTTCAATAGTGGCCCAAAAGTTGACTCTCACCAGATAGATAGCTAATAGAGAGCAGTGTCATGAGACCCACTGGAGAAGGAAAACAAGACGCGAAGTTTACATTAAATACTGATAAATCTATCGCACGTTGGGATAGTGCATATTTCTAATTTCAGTCATTTCTTTATTTGTAATTTGTTTTGTGAGTTCAAAATTCATTGCAACATGTTATGCCACCGTATACATTAAAGACTTGTTAAAGTGCCGAGTACGATAACTTGAATCTATTGCTAATGTTGGCAGTTTAAGTTCAATTCAAATATGAGCTGTGAAACCAGGTTTATTGCGGTGGTTAATACGATTCAAGGCGGATACGAATTTAAACCTAAATTCAATAGATATAGAATACGGGCGACGAAAGCTTACACAGTTGATCCTATTAACATCCCTCCACACTGCACACAGCCAAGCTTTTTCTCGTTTTTCAATCCTTCGCAGGGTAACCTTTCATTCCTTCGCAGGGTAACCAATATTTTGTTAGAGAAACTACGGAATTACGCGTTACGCTCGGAACTTGATAACAGAAAGTGCAAAGATACATAACAGAACCTGACCTTGCCAAACATTCGCTAACTCATGGTCACTAATCTAAGATAATCTACGAAAATGCGAGAGAGCAATTATTAATAATAAATATAAACAGATATAAATATATTTTGAAATAAAAAACGAAAACAGTTTTGCTCCCATGTTTCACTCAACAAGTCGACGCCTTAACGACTCATCCACGGTAAGACCTTACAAACAGTGATCTGGAAGTTGTTTTACATTGCACGTGTGTTACGTAACAACGCTACGAGATTTTATTGGTGCGGTCTCGCATCATATTCCGATCAAAGAAGCTCTCTAATAATAATTTATTGACGTGCTATTGAACAAAGGAACTATGCTCCACTTACACAATTTCTTTTCATCTATTTATACTATCGGTTCTTAGCAATACAAACTAACCAACTGCAGCCTGTAGCTCAAAGACAAGCACTCTCCTAATAGCTTACGTCATAACATGGTAGCGGTTGATTTAAAAGCACGACTGGAAATGTTTGGAAACAAGGCTTGATATCTCTTGATAAACTGAACACAGAAAGAAAAGAAAGGGTTTTCCAAAATCTGCTTTAGCAGATTTTTTTACTGCAATAAAAAATTCTACCGGAAATGTCCATTAAGGGACTGGTTCATTTTTTTTACACCTTTCTCAAATGAAACATTTCTAGCTGGAAATTTTATACCTATTTCGTATTAAGATTGGTTGTTAGGAAAATAGGCCATTTTAACCAGTTGTCGCCCACTTAGAACCAGTGGTCAGCTAGATATGTACAAGTTGTCGGACATGTGTAAAATAAAATTGAAATATCCATAAAAAGAAGTACTTTTAAATTCAGAAATACACAGTAAAAAATAGCTGTGTTAATTCAACACAATGCGGTGTCCCAGCGTGACTACCACTTTTCTGTGTTAAATCAACACAACACACGGTGTTGATTTCGGTACTGGAAGAAAAAAAAGTCACGGCTACAGCTAGATTTCAACATGGGTTGCTCAATTAGAAGTCGAGCGTCTAACCGACTTCACTAAATCGTCAGAGGAAAGAGCAAAATATTGAAACAATATAGATATAAACAATTCTTGCTGAGCCTCAAATACAAACCAAGTTACTCTCACGACTTATGCCATGGTTTAATCGCTTTTCCATTGGTCAATTAGGGATCACAATCCCCACTCATTGAGAATATGTTCCATTTCTATGAAAGCAAGCACAGCATTTGACATGTTGTTACGATAAGAAAGCAGTAATGCTGCTGAAGTGTTTTGCTGACGCTATGACGTTTGCTTTCATAGAAATAGAATATTCTCAATGAATGGGAATTCTGGCTCTCAATTGACAAATAGGAAGTGATTAAACCATGGGATAAGTCGTGCAAGTAAGTTAGTTAGTTTGGGGGATTCAGCAACATATATTAGAACCCATACACTGTCTAAATCTATAGTGTAGTCGTTTAATTTAAATGTTGTTCACTAAATATCGTTTGCTTCTAGTACATTTTCTGTCTGACAATTTAGCTAAGTCGGTAAGACTCTCGACTTCTAACTGAGCAACCCATGTTCAAAGCTCACTGCAGCCGTGACTTTTTCCCCCCACAGTA
This sequence comes from Lepisma saccharinum, assembly GCA_022664845.1. NCBI lineage: Eukaryota > Metazoa > Arthropoda > Insecta > Zygentoma > Lepismatidae > Lepisma > Lepisma saccharinum. The sequence continues at coordinate 3,353 of JAGDQP010063931.1, forward strand.
CCGAAATCAACACCGTGTGTTGTGTTGATTTAACACATAAAAGTGGTAGTCACGCTGGAACACCTCATTGTGTTGAATTAACACAGCTATTTTTGCAGTGTACTTCATTTAGACCTATTAGAAATAAATGCGTTTATTTATATAAAAAGAGACAATAATTATATCGTTGAGGTTACATTTACTAAATTTTACAGCAGAAGTATTTGAAAGCATAAGGTTTTGGAAGAGTGAAGTTATTTATATTTTGTGGCTATTTTTGCAGTTGTTCATGAGGAACAGATGTTTCGTTTCATTCATATACATTTCATTTGCCACCTTCCAATGTTGACAGGATCCCGTCGCAATATTTCCCTGATTCTAAGTTTTCTTTAAAACGTAATGAAAAAAAAAACTATGCCAAAATGATGCAACAAAATTTCCCTCCACCTGTCAACACTGCCAATTTTCCCGTGAGATTAAGTAACAACGAAGCATTACGTACGCAGAAGAATTGCAAAATTCAAACACCGTAAAAGATCTTGAATGCATGGGCGGATTTAGGAGAGAGACCCTGGGGGAGGGTGCAATTACTTTAGAAGCTATCGTTTAGAATGAAACCTTAAAGTTGTTCTCAAATGGTTAGGTGGGGGGCGGCGCACCTATGCTTGAATGAAACAATTGGTTCACTCTTACTCATTCAACATTCAAATTTTGTTGATCAGTGTTTACAAGCTGTATTGCACATCAATAATTAGTAATGCCAGTATAGAACTTAAATAATTTTTATTCTCATTCTTCATTCCAGCAACACAAAGAAAGTAAGAATCGTCATATCTTAGAAAGTATGTTTCTTTAATTATTGGTTTCTATCGACACATTTTTAATTGCTTGAAGTTCAGTCTCTGCTAGTTTGAGTTTAAATATGAAATATTTTTATTGCTCGCTGAATGAAACCTTAGTACCTTGAAAATAGGACTATGTTTCGCTAATAATACGCTCTACTACATGTTTAAATACTACACACTTATGACGGGCTAAGTAGTAAATCATTCTTTGCAGCAAGTTGTTAAACTTAGTTCCAGCTTTACAGAAATAATTCTGGTTAAGGATCACAAAATCTTTTTTGAAAATGAGTACGAAATATATTGTTTTCGGGGTACTGACTACTGAGTTCAAAAATGACCACCGTTTGTCGCCAGCAACCACCATTTTGTCATATCTGGTAGTTAAACAGAGTGAAAAGTCAGGAAAACGTCAAGGGAATGAATCATCATAGTATAAAAATGTAAAGTGGTGAGAAAGGGCCACATTTTGTAGATGATCAACGTAGTCGCCATCTTGAAATCCGCGATATTGGATGGAGGTCATCTTTTTAAATAGCAAGTGGATCATGTGACATATCGATCAACACGAGAATGTTCCCAGAGAGTAATTCCAAGTATCAGATTTGATCTACGTGTTTGAGGTATGTTCACTGAAAAATGTATCATTTGATGTATGAATAGATCCTTAATACAGCCTTGTTTCTCACAAACCGATAAGGAATTGAAGCATCGTAGTACACAAATGTGGAATGGTGGGAAGGGGCTACATTTTGGGGTGTATGATTAACGTGTCCGCCATTTCGAAATCCGGCAAATTGAATGAAGGTTATTTATTTTAAATGGCAAGTAGGTCGTGTGACATAAAAAATACGAAAATGTTCCCAGAAAGCTATTCCATGTGTTAGATTCGACCTAAATATTACGGTGTTTGAGTTAAAAGAGCGTTGCTGGATAAATGAACACATGTACTGCAAATTTTTAGTAAAAAAAAAGGCCACCATCAAAGATGGCGGTCACGTTGATCGTCTAAAAAAATTAATCCTTTCCAGCCGTTCTATATTTGTGTACTACTATGCTGCATTTCCTTGACGGCTTGTGAACTAACCGCAACTTTTGACTCACCTTGTATGTTATCTATCTATTATATATGCATGCAATTTGTGACAAAATCGTAAGTGCTGCAACTTTTTAAATATAATATTGAGCACACTGAAATACAACATGGACACCTGAAATGAAGAAAAAAGTGTTTTCACTGTTGATCAGTATTAGTGAATGGTAGGTCCAATATCTACGATTCTTAAGTTACAGGGGCTGCCCGAATTTATATTCGTTAAACCATTTGGAAAGTTCCTTGATCTAACAATTCGATTCAGACCTAAATGGGACTAATGAAAACAGTGATTGACTCGACTATTAATGTTTGCTAACAGATCATGATCTAGGTCGAATACTTTATATATAATTTAACACCTTTCTAATTCAATGCATGATAAAGGAAATATTTAAGTTGAAGCAATAATATTAAGAAAAGACCAACGCAAAATAAATTGGCAGGATACGGAGAATAGAAAAAAATCAGTGTGTTTAAAGAAAGATAGTCATTTATTGAAGAGTATAATTTCAAAACTAGCTGAATCTATTTTCAAACATTTTAACAAAAAGCAAAAATAATGTATCGAAAATGACTAGTTGTCAGAGATTACATAGAAATTCAAGATCTATAGCACCGCACAAAACAAGTTTTAGATTCACTAATAGTTATACAGTAAAAATGACTAGCTGCAGTATGATTAAACTTGCTTATTTTAAAAAACTCGGAAATGGACTGAGAAAGTTTTGGAATCATACTCTTCAATTGATAAGTGAATTCTTCAAAAGCAACTGAAAGAGGTTAATGTGAAAAAGTGTACATACATGGCCACCTTGTGGACATTACACGGATAGTGTATATCCACTCTAAGTTTCAAGAGTCAAGCTCTATTTTATATGCAACTTCTCCATTTTCTTTGCCATCTCTGTCTTGAGGATATTGCGCTTGTTCCCTTGTGCTTCTCAACAGTTTTTATTCGCTTATTCGACGAACTTCAGTTCATACCACATAACCATATATATGTAAGGGCCAAAACCACTCCATTGCAGCTCATAACGATAAAAACAACTATTACGTTACGTAGAACCACAGCTGCTTATATTAACCATAAAATACTTCATTACACCTTATTCTTACCCTTTGTACTCCATATCGTACATCAATTCCCCAATATAGTCGCTAACACTGGACAAATTGCACATTATCCATTTATACCTTGGTGCAACGAAGATATTTTAGCAGTAAAAAAAGTAAGTCGAAGTACTCTCATGGCATACCAACATTGCCCGATATCAGTTCTGACAACTCAATTGCAATGTTCAAATAGGCTGTATATAGCTCATTCTTCTCATTGGACAAAACGAAAAACTCAATTAACTGGCAATATTGGTCTGTACAAAATGCATACTTGAGCACACAATGTTGCTTAACATTTATCACTAATGCCACTCGTAGCCAAATTAATCAGCATCACTCAAACTAGGGCAAGCCAAGCCAAAGGTGGCACACTGACTCAAACATCCAAATTTTGACAAAAAGGTGTCTCCAGGGTTGCCAACCGTACAAACCCACGGGTAATTGGTCAGGATAGTTTCATCAACTCATGTAGATGTCAACCAGATCAAAAGATTTACTTTAATTAAAATACCTGAGAAACGCTAATCAAGAAGCAAACTGATATCTCAATAACAAAATGATTTTCAGAGCATAAAGTAAATTCTGAATTTTAATCCCCCAAAATATACATACATACATAGAATAAGGATATCATATACCAAGAATGTGCTAGGGATATTGCTGCTAGAGCGTTGGACATTTGAGGACGTAACGTCCAAAACGCCACATGTCCAAAAGCTCACACCGCACATGTACAAAGCCTTTCTATTTTCAAATGATTCATGAAACTCTGGGAAGTTCACCCAAAGATCATCATACTTCAATTTACATCAGTTAGTGTCACACAGGTTAGAATATTTTCAGAGGACACCAGAAATATTTTCAAATACTTCCGACAAATCTGCTTAAATGAACGTGACGGGTTTGTATGTTACCTACTCATTTGAAGAATATTCTACGAATATTACATAGATCTATAAGCTATACTGAGGATAACAGTAATAGGAACTATAATAATGACGATGTTCAGCCGAAGGCTACTCTAGCAAGCACCCAGAATGCCATAGGGTGTCCAGAATATTCCTAACAAGTTATGAGTATACGCAAAACATTCTACATTCGCAGCATATAGCTACAACAATATTTGAGGCATATATATGTCTTGAATATACGAAGAGTATTATAACAAAAATATCAGGGGCAATACACAAATGAAACATCTTTTTACATTTGTTGAATCTCTTTGTATTTAAAAAAAAACAAACAACAACAAAAAACACAGTCTATAAATTTTTTCATTATTTTTATTCTCTTCAGCTCTTTTCGTTTCTACAAATTTTCAGCCTCTTCATTTGATGCAGTGCATGTCCTGAAAGAAAAAAAGAATAATTACTTACGCACATAATAATTCTGAGGAATGAAATTAGTAAAGAGAGAAAAAAAAGTTCAAACTCAATCTTCTGCATATGAATTAATACACAGCAATTAATGAACACTTGACTATGCATACTTTCCATTTAAAGAAATCCACTGTTCGATGCATTTGAAGGGCTGGTGCAGAAATGGTGTAACCCACGCTACAAAATATTTTTAGAAAAAAGAACCGCAAGTTACAGGTACATGGTAAAGCCAGTATTAGTGCCAACACAACTACTGAAGAGACTTAGAGTGATATTTTGGCACATAAATCTTTGCTGTTTATATGTATCTTAATCTCAAGAAAACACAAAAGCATAAAAAAATGTATCGTGGGTTACATACACGAAGCCCCTCATTTCAGAATCCACTTCAATTTATCAGAAGGGGAGAAAAATGTACGTTTCACGCAAAAGAACAAGAATAAAATTAAACTTACGCTGACCTTTTCAGTTTAGAATACCTTTTCTTTTCATATTATTAGAACAAGATTTTAAAGGTAGGTACAAAATATTTCTATGGTAGACAGCTTGGTTCACGACTCACGACATATACTTGTGCAAGTATCTAATATTTATTGTAATCATTTTTATCTTGAAACACCGATAACTCCGAAAATAGGAAAGCTAGAGAGCATTTACTGAAAATAAAATAGATAACTAATCTATATGGCAGTGCTCGAAGTGGGTTTGAAAAGGTAAGGAACTACTGCAAATTGTGGCGGCGATTACAATAATATGGCTTAATAATAAACAGGCACTTTCGAACGCTAATTCCAAAATTTTAAACAGGAAACGGCGTCCCCTCTCCCCACTTCGAGCTATACTACAAGGCTGAATTTAACAAGGAAAACGGTTTTCCCAAAAATTTTGAAAATTTTCAGTGTTTCAATGTAAAAGATATTTTCTTGAAAATTCCTTTAATTGCTGTTGTCTTCAGCGAAAGTGTAACTCAAGTATGAAAAAACTTCAAATATATCTACAGTAAATTACACGGTGTGAGTCAATACAAGCCTCATTTCCTATTTGAAACAATTTCCTCGTAAAAGTTTAACACAAACATCACCTTATACTCCCATAATGTCAACGAAATTTGGAATAAATTTTACCGCTCCACCGTGCTTTTTTTTTTTTTAAAAAAAAATGGTCTTGTACGGGTTATATAATTTAATTCATTTACAACAAGAGTTGATAGGGTTATCTAGTTTCCTTCTTTGTTTTTTAGTTTTTTTTTTAAATTTCTTTTTAAGAACTGGATATTTTCACACCAATCTTCGAAACTGTACGGACGACTTCGAAAATATTTTGAACTTACACTTAAAACTTTGTTTGTAAACTATCTACATGTCCATCCAGGAGTTTTTAAAGTACTTCCCGTTGACCTAGAATGAAATTTGGCATGAAGATTCGTGGTCACGTCAAAATTTCGTGCAAAATCTAAAATTTGCAAATATTCCCCAAAACACTCAAATACATATTTAATTCATTGTTAATAACAATAAAATAAATAGTTTAGAATTTTTAACTCCAATTTGGATTGTTGCAAACTAGAAATATTAAGATTTAATGTTTAACATATTGAACGTAATAGAATAGTAGTTGCAAGAGTAGTAATATTAGTAATAGCTCCAAGAGTAGTAGTAGTGATAGTACCATCAGTAATCGTAGTAGCAGTTGTAGTTAGTGGAAATAGTACAAGTAGTACCAGGTGCGTAAATATGAAACCGGAATTTATGTACAGAAAAGACACAGTGATTGGATGACAATGCTAAGAACTATTTTATTCGAAGTATTGGCCATCGCTAGCGATACATTTCTGCCATTGTTCCGGCAATGTGTGGATGCAAGACCAAAAGAACTGTGCCTCTTGTGCTGCAAAGCAGTCATCAAGCCATTTTCGTAAGATGTGAAGCGCTGGTCAGCAAGTGCGTGTTCCATGGATGCAAATAAGTGAAAATCGGAAGGCGCCAAGTCTGGTGGCATGCGGAAGGATTTCCCAGCCAAACGTCGCAATCGTTTCCTTGACCGGTTTTGCTGTGTGGGAGGATTATCGTGAAGCACAATCACTTGATGTTGTCTTTGGTCATATTCTGATCGTTTTTCACGCAAAGCTTGATGCAAATCTATCATTTGTTGTCGGTAACGTTGGATATTAACGGTTTCGCCAGGTTTCAGCAGTTCATAATAGATCACTCCTTTCTGATCCCACCAAACACAAAGCACTGTCTTCCGTCCATTGCGATTTGGTCTTACAGTCGATGTCACAGTTCGATGGAGAAATGATTTCCTTTTGTACTTGGCGAGCAGAATTTCGCAAGTGGTTTCTTGGTTTTCCTGCTGTCGTTCAGTCAATGCATGTGGAACCCATTTTCCCACCTTCTGAATCTTGCCCATGGCTTATAAATGTATGGAAACTGTTTCTCATGTCACATTTAATTGATCCGCGAGTTGTTGTTGCGTTTGAGTGTCATCCTCATCCAACAAAGCTTGCAATTCGCTGTCTGCAAACTTTTTCGGTGTTCTTCCACGTTCTTCGTTTCTCACGTCAAAATCGCTACTTTTAAATTTTGTAAACTACGCATAGCACTGTGACTTACCAAGAGGATGATCACCGTAAGCTTCGACAAGCATTGCGATGCGATTCTGCAGCAGTTTTCTTCAAATGGTAACAAAAAATCAATGCTGTCCGCACATCGTAGTTTGTAGGTACAAACTGCGCCATGTTCAGCGCTATTAAACACTACACTATGACATGAAACTTGTCTGGTTGTGAGTTACAAATCGTTATCAGCAGTCAAAACAAGCAAGTGGCGCCAAGGGCGCAGTTTTACGGTAACCACAATGACAGCTAACGCCGTCTATGCACAAATTCCGGTTTCATATTTACACACCTGGTATTACAAGCAGTAGTAGTAGTTATAAGGGTTAGTAAAAAAACCTTTGATAAACTTTATTTTGTATGGACTATTTGAGCAACTTTCACTTCAGCCCATCACGATTATATGAGTGCAATGCTTATTTATAGTCCACAATCATTCTTGGCTCAGGCGAGATTCGAGCTCGTGAGTTTGGAGACGCTGGCCTAACTCCACAGTAGTAGTAGTTGTATTAGTAGCAGAATTTGTGGTAGTTGCTGTTGTAATAGTAGTAGTAGGTGTGAAATTGTTAGTGTTGCCAACTGATACGAATTATAGTCTGTATGTATAAAACTGAAAGTGTGTGTGTTTGTTTAAACGCTATACATACTTTCACATCCCTTGATGAATTCGAACAACATTTGGTACACATGTTTCTTAGGTCCTAGGAGGATTAAATACTGCATTGAAACCGAGTGGGGTGGGTGCAACTCGGAACCCACTTGAGCTAAACTTACGAACTTTAAATTTGGCAAGCACGTTCCTTAGGACAAAGAAAAATTGATGACAATATTAAAAGTCGATCCGACAAATGATGAAATTTTAGAATAAAGTCGTGCAACTATTAATGTTGCAAATATAATGTATGTACTAAGCACGAACGGTAGGGCCAATCAGCTAGTAACTCAATAAATTTCCGTTAAGTCCGAAAAGTCATCCCATGATTTGATACGTAATGACCATAAGGCTATTTAAAGACGTTTAAACAGTTTTACTTTTCATATTGTCCTTATAAAAAGTGCACGGACAGTACAATACTATACAAATTTCTAAATGAACTTGTGTTCTTAGACCACAGCTCAGTTCTCTTTTAATCTTATTGTTACTACTATCTGTGGTAGATCTAGTGTAAATATTCTATATTTGTCTTCTAACGTACCTGAAGAACCGTAATCGGATCTAGTGAAATCTTGGGGCTTTGATATGTCCAAGTAGGATTTTTTAAACTCTAG
>JAGDQP010063932.1:0-11647 GCA_022664845.1 Lepisma saccharinum
ATTCAGCCAAATTACAAGCAATGCAAGCAAGGCAAGATTGAATTAAAATCAGCTCTAACTTTGCTACAAGTTTTATAAGTAATCTATATAACAGATTATTAGACAAGTTTAAATGGAAACATTTGATTTATCTATACTTTTCCATATTTTTAAACCTTTTGACCTATTCAGTCTTCATAGATATTATGATTCAAAATAGATAGCAGCACTGAAAAAGACTTGAAACAATTTTTGCTAAATGTTAAGATGCTCCCTTCACCAGTTCTAGGCAGTAAAATAGTAATAATTTAAAACTTTACCACTTAAATAAAGACTTAGTACTGGAAGATTTAAATTTACTTTTAAGACCTTTAGATAACATTGGCTTAGTGCGAGGAAGATAACATGTTTACATTTTCAATAAGTTAACGTCTTTTTTACTTTGTCGTTATTATAGACTAGGAAAGGAAAGAAAAATTATTCCTTCTTTGAAGTAGATGCAGTCTTTTCTTTCTACACATTTTTCATATTATCTGTTTTGTAGATAAAAAAGCAGTTGGTGTGTTTCTCCAATGCCAAATAAATATAGCTCAACCATCTGATAACTAATACCGTGTAAAATTTTTAATCAGTTATTAAAAATTTCTCATTTCATCTACGCTTAACCTGACAAATGTAACAAAACATTACTAATTAGATCGTTAAGTGAAGAATCTAAATTTCTCATAGCCTAAACGAATTTTGATTGCAGAATGGTAAACGTGTATTTCTAACAAATTCATTGCGCAGTTCGCAAGCAAGTAAACACAAAACCTTATACAGTGCAGAATAAGAGAAAGAAAGAAAGAATCGCGTTTGTTTCATTTCATATGCCAATAGAAAAATATAATGCTGAAGGTGTAGTTAGAGCAGTAGTTGCCCAGTTGTAGTAGGCAATTCTGAATTACGATATTGCAGTATAGATCATTCATTCTGTTTAAGTGTAATTTGTTCTTGATCAAGGAAGCAATAAAATAATTATGTTTAGAGACTACACTTACAGAAGTACGAAACGTACTTTGTTTACTACGGAATCCAATATAAACTATATTATTACAGTTTATTTCAGTACTGCTTAAGGACTGACGCCTGGTCCATTACTGGTACTCTAGTATACATATTTACGACACAATACAAATAGAATCAGACGAGACATAAGGAATATCTATTAATATGTGAATACGGATTGTTTTTCCTTTCTCTTCGTAGCTTACCTATTTGCATAGTGAATTGCACTGTTAAGAAAGTTGTATCCCTTCTATCGCGATAGAGAAGAGAGGAATAGCTGGTGTTGATCAATTTCATTTAGATAATTTTCTGTATCAGCTGCTTCTACTATGTGACGTTAAATATACCTGGAATGTTAATATTTGCATAATCTCGCCTGCGTTCAATTATAATGTGCTACAATCTCAACTATGGGGTGAATAATAGATGTGGTTCAGTTTTGCTCAGCTACCTATTTGGCCACAGTTTGCCATATGTACGCATTATATCACTCATTCCCATACAGATAATTTACTTAGGTACTTCCATAAATACCTAGCGAAGGACAGCAAGCGATAATCACTTTCGAAAAGCCGTATTGCACATTTTTACATAAATACGTACTCAATTTGATTTCTACACAGATGCGTCATGAGGATGGATACTAGTGGTGTCATTTCGTTTGATGAATCTCCGATATTGTGCTACAAACTTTATTAATATGTTGAGAAAGTGATAGAGAGTATATGCAGGGTACGTAAAACGTATGTGATTATGATTATACGTGAAGTACATCTCATTTAATACTCACTTTATGTGTTCGTCTCCAACATGGAAGCAGCGAATAAACTTGATGACCGAATGCTTCCACCAGTTATTGATTTATATGTACGATCTATACAGTTTATTCCCTTGCAAATATCAATCACAGACACTTCAATAAACACTTAGCGATAGTCAACAAATCAAAAAGTATTACGAAAAGGTGTCACTTTAAAAATACACAGTCGAGTTGATCAGCACATAATAAATATGGCGCTGTGCGAAGTAATACCTATCACGATACTTCGTGTCATGAATGGCACGTATATTGTAACAAAAGCCCTCGAGAGTCGGACATTATCTCAAGTGAGCGAAGAGAGTTTAGCTAAAATAATGTTCAATATTTTTCGTTATACACAATGTACATGAAGCTTAAAACAGTATTAAGAAAAGCTATGTGTGTCAATTTTATTATTATTTCGTTAAAAATACGCAATCCAGTTGATCAACACATTATAAATATGGCCTTCTACGGAATCGGACACTATCTCAAGTGAGTGAGGATGGGTTTAGTTAAAATCAGATTTGATACTCTTTCATTATACGAGATGTACATATCGTTTAAAACACACTGCTTGTGCCTCCTTCCAACGGGCAAGAAGTTAGATAGTTCCTAGTATGTCTCGCTCTCTAAGCAGGAAACTTTACACTTCTAAAGCAGGAAACTTCGTTATATATGTTACATTTCAACGTTTTATACACACGTTGGGAAGAGAGAAAGACCAATGAAAAACATGAAATCTACATTATCATTATGCTAAACAGAACACACACACTGTTTACTCTGACCAGTGATGCTTCGTAAGTTCTCCACAACCCGGAGATAAATCTCTGTTTTAATACTTCAGTATATGCGAATAAGAAACTGGCTGGTGGGGAATCGAACCCAGGTTTTCAAATTTGAAGTCCAGAACGCTTGCGATACTCCACAGGTGCCTCTACCCAAAACATGCTTAACAAATGTTACAGTGTTTCTTTCTAAGAATAATAACATGAAAAGTGGATGCTTATGATAAACGACATGTTCTTAATTGTCCTGGTATCCCCCTGAACTTGATTTGGACTTTTCCAAACAAACTTCGTAAATCGTCTTCTTCTCTATAGTGACTCTATAGTAGGTGTTTCAATCCATAGTCGGAAAAATTCTCCGTTTAGTTTGGGAAGTGATGATTACATTATTCACGATTCCTTTGTAAAAATCTTTAGCTTGAACAGGGTTTGAACCTATGTTGGTTTGCTTTCGAACCTATGTTCGTACGTTCCACGTTACTATTCTAAGGTCTTTCTTAATCCTGTTCTTGGAGCCCTGTGAAGCAGTCACCGCCCGGAAATCCGAATGGGGGATTAGTTTATCTACGGAATATTTTACCCCAGGAGACCTATGGAACATCTGTTACTAGTTCTTGACATGTTTTAGCGGTGTAGATTTGTCAGTTTTACGACCTCGCAGTAAAAGTAGACATTCAAGATGTCGTCCTCTGTTCGTCTCTGAGCCTTGTCGATGTCATTCATCTTCAGCCTCACAGTGCTAATGGTGATGCTGCTTCCCCTCACCATGATATTTTTGTTCGGGGTTATTTTCTCCTAGCCTTTGTAGATCACCCTGCCAACTAACTGCAAGGCAGCAGTACTGTTTTTTGTCCACCTCGGAATATTTCCGGTACCCACCATATCTGGTCGGCATTTCCCGATCCGCCACCTGGGGAGGCACGTTGTGGAAGACCAGTAACTTGGCATCCGGACACTGCAGCAAAAATAAGGAGCGGACGAATAAGATGGTTGAGGCAGTATAGAAGATGGCAGAGTGCCCAAGAAGTTATTGGTAGGTGAACCAGGCGGAAGAAGAAACAAGAGAAGACCGAGGAAAAGATGGATAGACGATGTTGAGGAAGATGGCGATGGAAGGCAATGAACCGAGATTGGAAGCTGGTTGCGAAGGAAAACAACGGACGGGCTGTAGCGCCAAGAAGCAAGTAAATAATTAAGTCCTTGGGACAGGAGATTCCATACAGCATATCAAGTTAATATCTTATCTCCGCATAACCCTATCTTCTTACACTTACGGTACAATATTCTGCATATATACAATAAGAACCAAATTCAACAGATCTTTGCAAGTTCTCATGATAAATAATAAATAGTAGGAAACTAAGACTTAAGAGTGAAAATTAATGAAGCTTGTATTATCGTCGATATAGAGCACGTTATTGTTAGTCCACTTGTATCACACTGGTTAATTGCAGATGACATTAAACAACAACATACACGTAATGTACTTATGTTCTAGCAGTAACGTATGGTTATGAAATGAAATTTCTGAGGAGCCTGCTGAGTCATTAGAAAGGATATTTACTTACTTACTCAGTGATTTCGGAACTCGCCATACGGAGCTTATCATTAGAGAGATAGGATTGGAAATAACGAAATAAGAGAAAAACTAGGAGTAGAAAGACTGCACGACATAGTAGAAAGGGGCAGGCTCCACACGCATGCACTGCCGAAACGTTTTTGTTAAAAAAACTGTTTCTACTGTTAGATGGCAACACTGTCTGGGTATATGTTTACTGTACTCCCACCGTTGCACGAGGTGGAAAAAGGATTCGGAAAGGTGTCGGCAGGGCATGTGTTGAAGTTGCCATCCTGGTATTCGCCTGGTATCAATGAGGAAAACCCTGGTAAAACCTCAGTCAAGATGGTCGGTAGGATCGAACCCACGATCTCCCGAATGCTATGCCAGCGCTCTACCACTGAACTACGACGGCTCGGTATCATAAGAACGAAGTCCGAATACTGTGTCTTTGAATCTGCGACAAAAATCGCACGAATCCATTGGAATGGATATCCGAAACAACGAAGATCCGGATTTCGGATCGGAGTTTCGGATCTTCGAGTCCGGGTTTCAGGTATCCGGATCCGAGTTGCGGATATCCGTATATGTACCAATTAATAATTTTTACCTTTTTCCCGCAGTCACATTTGATTTGTTATTCACTGTTGTTATCTATTTTCCATTTTTGGTATTTCTATATCATTCGGTGCCATTTAGTACTTCCAGACAAGCATCTAAAATTTAATGTAGGAGCTGGTCAATGGATTTTTAGGGTCTATCTCCAATGTCAGTCTGGATTTGAAAAGTACCCAAAGTATAGATAATTACGCCTAAATTATCTTTTTTTATATTAAAATGAATTTCGGTGTGGGGGTCCAGACTTCACTATACGTCCATACTTCCATATCGCTCAATATCATTGTTTCTCGGTATTTTTATATTGTTCGGCATTTCAGTATTATTCGGTATTTTGGTATACGATATCGTTCGGTATTTCGGTATATCAATATCCTTCGGCATTTCGGAATTTTTGTTTTTTAGGTATTTCAGTATATCGATAATGTGGGTATCCAGAACATACCGAAAGTCGGTATGAAAATCTAAATACCAAACACGCCTAGGATTGTGCATTTTTATTTGTTAAACAATAGACAGATGACGAATAACGCAATTAAGACTACCAACAACATTGTAAGAAACCATTCATAATATATGTAGCTTACCTTCAATCAAAAATTTGTCAAAATATAAGCAATAATGAGTGACAACAGTCACAGCATCCCTTCGTAAAACGCCATTCGCCAAGCGTACCTGCCTCTAAACAAGCGGGGATAATTGGGCAATTTTGATACGACAATGATTTTACAATGACATGCGATAAATTTCAAAACTTCACAACTCCTATCCTACATTTATTTGTGTACAATACTTACTCTGCATCTAGAATCATGTATGCCAATCATGATTATACTAATAACTCAATTTCGACCAAAACTGGAGATACGACAAAATAGCAAGAGACCGGCGGTATAGCTTGTACATAGAGATGCACCTTAGAAGGTGTATAGAGAGATTACTTTAAAACACGTAACGTAATACACAAAAAAAACTATTTGAAATTGCTCAGTTCACTCACGTCATGCAAATATCTGAATGATGTAGTTTATTAATTTTGTGTATTCATTTTTCGCTATTCGTAAAAAATCCTTCCAGGATATTTAAGTGAGAAAGGAAAATTTATTATTGTTCATCCATTGAGAAAAGAGGTAGAACTGTTGTTTTCAGCTTGCACTTTACGGATTTTTGCAAAATGTTGAATATTTATTCCAAAACGAATCTTAAGAATCTTCGGTGTTGATAAGCAAAATACTGCTCATTTGTTTACGGTTGCATTTCATGGGTTACTTATCGTTAGTCACAGTAATTCTTTTTAACCGAAAGCTCAGCTGCAATGTACGTGATAAACAGTTAAACTAATTTTCAGTACATTTGTATTGCATATATGTTCAAAAGCATAATCTGCGTTTGAAAAAATGTTTATGCATGAAGTTGGCAGTGAATCATCTAACCCACCGGAGAAACAGCATCAAAAGTTACTGCCACGTTTTGAACTTTCTCTTTCAATTATAAATTGAACTATTGTAATTATAAATACGTAAATATTTATAATTACAAGCAATGCACAAAATTTCTTCCGCAGACGAAGTGTTTAGATTCACAACTTTAATACTCTTTAGTACATTATTTACTACGTTGAGAAATTCATTATTTGAGATTACATTTCAATTTATATTTTGTTATGCATCTAAGTACGATATATTTGGGCTTAATAATTAGTTCTTACAATATACATTCAAACAATTCCCCTGGGGGACAAGTTTTGATTCAGTTCTTCTTATATAGCGATACTAATTAATGTCTTAAAATTGGCGTTGTTTTTAATCGTAGAGTGAAAAAAAGGCTACCAGAGCTTGAAGTTTGTTCGTATTTTAAATTTTTTTATTAGAATGGTTTTCTTTGTTTTTAAATTCTCCACAGCTGCTGAAAATTTTGACTTAGTTCCTTTTGCCAAACGAAATTAAATTTTACATAGGGAAACTTAAAAATATCGTTTTTCATTCGTTGATGTTCCATTGTATTATAAATCTGATGGCTGCTACAACTCTTGAGCGTCATTATTTTATTTTTTCCTGGGCTATTTGTTAGTATCGTAGCATTTTAAAAGAGTATTGTCAAATTCTAAGAATGTGAAGGAAATTTAAAATCTTTATGTTCTTTTAGATCATATATTGATGTTTATATACTATTAAGTCAAGATTTGATAGAATTATAATCCTATTGAAATGATTCACATAGTACATGGAAGACGGAGTGACTAATAAAATTTCTCGAAAACTTAGGCAACAATTAAAGGAAGCTGACAGTTAAGTTGAAGTAAGTTATGTGAACAATACGTATTTCAGATTTCTATGCATAATATGAGAGAACTAAGTTGGAGAAAACAGAACACTTTTGTGATTTATATGTATTTTGAAATTAGATATTAATGAGTTACAAGCGCCAAGGTTACAACGGATATCTCTGTTAATGAGTAATTCTAAGAAGCATAAATTACATTTAGAAAATTATAATTATCTACTAACGGATTGTGTATTTTATAGATCTATTTTTTTAATCTTTAGAAAAAAAGCGTAGCGTTTACGCAAAACACCTTTTTATTGTTGCTGTGTAAACTATTTTTTTCTCTTTGACAATTTTCATATTTTTATTACTTGTACCAATAAATTCGAAATTCTGTAAGTTACTACTAACACGATATAGGGCACATCCGGGATCCCTCGCTCTTCTCGTCGTAATCTGTAGCCACTTAAATTTTGGTGATCCACATATCTCATCTTATTGTATCTTATGGATTATATAGAAATAGGATTAGCGCAACAACTATCGTAACCGTTCGTTGTGAGAAAGATTATAAGAAAAGATATATAGATACAGAGAGCAAAAGACTAGTACGTAGAATAGTTTCAGAAGATCCATTAATAACGTCAGTACATTTATAGAATTCTTAACACAGACACAGTGCTATACCATGGCAAAACTTAATCGAATGCTCACACTTAAACCTTAAGATTGGTAGACCAAATAACTGTAAATTTGAAATAATATTAATTAAATTTTGAGATATTCCTATGCATGCATTAATCTGGCTCTTAATTTGAAAGTCATAACTATCACTTTGCGTGATTGATAACCGTGGTTAGAATCACCAAATTTAACCTTTTCTACTTTCTCCGTCCTTTCACTTTTCTTTTAGTTCAATCATGTACCTTTCCTAGTAGCCGTGTGTTAACTATTTTCTTTATAAGCTGTGCTGTTCAGGTTTAGTGGAATTTAGTATTGTATTTTTAAAGCCGTGGTCGAGTAGAAGTATAAAATGTTAAAATACTTTTATTAATTTCAGCAAATGCAGAGAAAATTCGTCGACGTTTTCCACTGGCTTGTAGAAATAAGACTGCTTGCAATATTTCTTCTGCGTAATATTGCTTTTCTAAAACCTAGAAAAGGTTCTTAAACATTTAAAAATTCTTTTCGCGTGTTCTCAGATAGTCATCATTATATACAGTAGATTACTAACGTGTGAGTTTATCAATAAAATATACAAAGGAAATGACATTAAAGTACTTTTCTATTTGATTTAGAAGCTAATTCTTGATTATTATCTTTGTGGATTAACCGCAGTGACACTTAGAAACAGAAAATTTGTACTAAGGCATTCGTTTGCGATGCTGAAATTGCTGTGGTGACCAGGAGATGGTTTATGGGTACGCAAAAGAATAGGAAAAGACTGGGGCAAAATGAAGAGTAGGAATTTTCATTTAAATTTGTTTATAGTCTTTAGGCATCTATGGCTCATACCGGGATAGGGTTAGGGAAAGGTTGCAGGAAGGAGTCGACTACGGCCTAAGTTGAAGATACTTTCCTGACATTTGCCTGGGCTGACTTAGGAAAAACCCTGGAAAAACGTCAGTCAGGTTTACGGCTGCTGGTCTCGAATACAGGACTTCCCGAAGGCCAAATCTACGCTCTACAAAGTGAACTACGGCGCTCGGTATGTAGGGTTGGAGACTTTACGTTAATGATGTTACATTAACTTAATGACTTTGCGTTAATGATTTTCCATCTTAAATGATTGATTGCTTAGTAAGTGATAGGTAGAGGTAAAAAAGCGCAATCATTCACCGGGACTAGGAAACCAATTTGTCAGTTGATTACTACGGAAAGACATGAGCTTTGATAGACAAGATACCCTTTCCGAAAATTGGTTTGAAGAACAATTTATGCCACAGGTGCATGAATACCTAAGTTACAAAGACTTGCATCAAAAAGATGCTCTTGTTTTAATCTTCCCTCATCCAACATGAGCTCCTATTGAAATCTGAGCGGCGCACGGTGATATATATATAAAGCGAAATAAATACTGTCTAAACGCCGAGCAAACGCTGATTGGATCGTGGTCATGGGTCATCTTGACCAAAGCACTAATAAGCCGAACTGCTTAACATTTTTGTCCGGACACCTTTTGCGTCATTGCGTAGAGTTCACTTTGAATGTATGTAGCTCTGGTTGTAATTGGTACAAAGCAGTAAATGAAAAATTTCTCCAAAGGGCCAAGGAATAAAATACACTTGTATATCATAAAAGCGCTGAAAGAATGTATCCCATTCCTTACATACTTAAATAATTAGAACTTGGACTCACTTGGGTTTTTTGTTCGTCTCTTTGAAATTGGTAAAATCATTAAAAAAAAATATGTTAGCATTTCGATGTATATATTCGTACGTTACGAAAGCGGTAGGATACCGTTTTAAATAGTTATAATTTCACTCTAGCCGAAGTAGACTAACGGTCGCAAAGGTTCCTGTCCCTTGATAGCATTTGATTCATGTGATATATTTTTAGCATGGGCTTGCAACACTGACAACGGATTTCCTGGGTAATCTCAATGGTTAACTATTATATTTCGCTTTTTCCCTTATAGAAACGCTTATATTCACCTGTTTGAGAAATTTCATGAAAGTAGTCACGGTTCAAGCCTCCTAGCCCCCTCGCGCTTTGAAAAAGTTACTTCTGCTTATATACACCATTATTCACTATTGTGTTTCTCCCTTCTCCATAGAGAAACTCTTAATTTGAATTATTATGGAACTTAGATGTAATTAGTCAGGGAGATGTCCTCCCCACGATCCCTATCTTTGCCCATGTACGTGCTTTAATGACCTCAACATTACAACGTTTGTTCGACGTTGATACGACCATTAGATGAAAAAAGATAATTTCATAGAAAATAGGCTGGCAAGTTGGTTGCTTGGCAACGTAGACGATGGTAACATTTTGCATTGTGTTGAATAATGTTTATGCCAAGTTTGGCGCAGCTAGGTATAACTGAATGGAAGTAATTTCAACAATCATTTTTTTGAAAATGGGTTGGGGATACTGAATCATTGTATCAATCAAGACAGTTCCAGGGGCTCTGAGCCAGTCTAGCTAAAACTTTTCGAACGACACCTCAGACTACACTTTGTAGTTCATGAGATGTATTCTTGGTATTGGCTGGTAACACTGACAGCTCGATTTCTGGGAAGCGGGAACACCCACAGTATGTTTCTATTGTGTCAAATAATATTTATGCAAAGTTTGGTGCTGCTATAACTAAAATAATAGAAACAATTTGAACACACAGTCAATTTTATAAAAACTAGGATGTCAACACTGATAAGTGGATTGCTTGGCAACGAATGCCCTCTCAGTATTTTTGTATGGTGTCGAATAATGTTTATGCTAAGGGGAGCAATTTGAAAAAAATAATAATTAGAAAATGGGTTGGCAACACTGAACTACTGCACGAATCGGGACGATTCCAGGGGCTCTGAGGCCGTCTAGCTAAGACTTTTCAAACGACTCCTGACGCATCTCTTGACACCTTGTAGTTCATGAGATTTAATTTCTGAAAGCAGACGGACGAACTGAAATACATATATAATAACACATATTGTGGATGTTACTTTTGAGGATGACTAAGGAAGTACAACATATTGCTAAGGAATATTAGAGACTATTGTTGTTTTATATCTTTAGCCCATTAGAGTCAATATGCATTTTCGTGAGTGCCCCTCGAGCCCCTCCCACAGAATTAAATATTCTGGAAAAGACACTGTTTGTTTTGTGCCTTGGTAGAACTCATTAACCCATTTAATTTACCTCATGATAGTCGAACTTATGAAGAAATCTCCTGTGATACAAGCAAGGCTGTTTTTTTAGCGCTTCCATTAAGATGTAACATGTGCTCTCTCTACACTACATGAATGTGAAGCATATAGCACACCTATAAGTCCCTTACTAAAATCCAACCAATATTTCCTTAGTGTTCAGGTTCTATTAATTACACCGTGTTTTTTAGGGGCGTGAGTACAGTGGGGCAACTTGGGCTCGTTTAGGCACCTTTGGGTCAACGCTTGTAACCATATTTAGTTACTTTTTTGTAATTAGTTTGAGTTACTTTTTATTCTCTTTGATTATCCTTATTTTTAATTGTAAAAAGAGTAGTATTATTTTATAAAAGAGTATGTGCTCTTTTTTTCCATACCATATTTAACATGGCATAAAAGGCTATGAACATATTTTTCATCCCCTCTTTCGCACCAGCTATTTAATATTAAATTTAATTTACATTATAAAAGAATAGGGGTATTTTACAATGCCTTGAGCACGGCATTTCGACCTACCCCCCAGAATACACTCGGAGTGGTTTTGAATTTAATCAGGATTTAATCTATTTCATAACAGACTACGAGCTCTATTATAAAACCCTGAAGCCCGTGCTCAAGCTATGACCCTTGTTTTTAATTGTAAAAAGTAGTATTATTTTGTAAAAGAGTATGACCCCTCTTTTAACCCTTATATTTAATAAAAGAGTATGGCATTTTTTCCAAG